>VXBI01010433.1:1176726-1230120 GCA_013397375.1 Toxostoma redivivum
TCTTCCTTTTTTTTTTTTTTTTTGAGGGAGGGGGGAGTAGTATGAGGTCTTGAGGAACAATGAGACCACTTATTACATTGTTGCTTTTTCTGACTGTTCAGTGTGCTCTCCAGGGCTGTGATCTATAGAAAGTAAAAGCCAGAGAACTGAATACACCAATTCTCCCAGCAGCCTCACATAAATAGTCCAGAAAAGAGAAAAAAAAGATCAGTTTTCAGTACATTTTCAGGATGAAAGGGAAATCTCTTTAAAAAATCCCCAGAAAATAAGTGAGTGATTCTTCTGAAGGAAAATTGCTAAGGAAGGAAAAGAAGGTAGTACCTTCTTACTGGGAACAAATCTACTTCTGCTCTGAGTTTGTTATTGATCTTTGACTAGAGAAGTCTGCATCTCTAAAACGAAGAGGAGTAATTAATAATATGCATCATTAGAAAGTGAATTCAACATTAGAAGATGAATTCAACTCCTGAGATACTTGATGATCAGTACTGTTCAGGGTCACATAATCAAAGAGCACAGAAGGAATTTCTCCCCTTCCTTCCCTTCCTCCCTCCCTCACAATTTGCATCCGTCACATTAGACAGGAAATAAATGTAAAAAGAGATGAGTAAATAGGGATAAACTGTCTCTCACTGTCAACTCTAGAACGGGACAAAAATAGAGTCATGACAACTATAAATATTGAAAGTTCAATAGGTGTATGTTCCCTGAGCCTAATTCCTGCTACCAATCTTTCCACAATAGTCTGCCAAAAACTGAGAACATCCATAGTGCTGAACAAAGGATAAGTAAGAAAAGTTATCAGGTGGTGGGAAGCCGGAATACAGTCTTCTTCTGACCAGAGTTTGGGCTATGTGAGTGGGAATTCACAAATGTGTCTTTTATTGACCTGTTCCTGACCCAGAGGACTCAGGAGATGACAGCTGACTTCCACTGGAACAGTTTTAGGCCAGTGTCTAAAGAGTTCTGACTCTCATCAAAGAATTGCCTTCAACGAAATCCTAATAGGAGAAGTATAAGGCAACAAAACAGTTTGTGGGGTTTTATTCTTCTTTGCTAGAGAATTGTGACCAAGTACAACAGAACTAAAAGCAGGTTTGCTGTATTCAAATGAGGAATATGACAAACTACTGATTCTAATCTTCTGAATATTTTGATCTGTAAAAATTGGGGGGAAATATCCTAAGGGATTAGAAATGCAGGATTTAAGTGAGGAGAATGTTAACTGGAAAGGAGTTGTGATAAGAGATATGAAAGTATCAGTTTAATTCAAATTGCATGGCTACAGTACAGTTCCATCATGCACATTAAGTCTATTGGGATCAGCATATATACAAAAAACCCCTGTCTGAAGACAGCTGGTCATGCCTTTATAAAGTGCCCTTGGAACACTGAACTTTCTCTGAAACTCATATTTAATATGTGACTTCTTTTTAAGAAAGTTTTAAGAGGAAGAAGCAAAATGATGCCTGATTTAGGAGTCAAAAGTATGAATTCAGTTTCTAGTATGAGGGCTTTGGAGGGAAATAAAGCACCTTTAAGACATGGAAAAGAACATTAGGAAGGACAAAAGAAATTTATATTTAAAACCTTAAGTGGACTCTACCATTCTTTGTTTGGGATGAAAGGTAAACCTTCAGAAACATTGCTAAACATAGTATGAGTTGCTCCAGATCACACTTTTAAGTCCCAACTCTGTTTAGAAATAAAAAGAGCAGTAAATCATAAATACATTAGTAAAATGTTAAGACTGGAAAGACTACTGAATCTTTTCCTTTTTCCTGAATGTAGGTAAGAATTAATTGTGGGAACACAGCAGTTTCTGTTTTGTATCTGAATGAAGACGAAGCCTGACTGAGATTTCTTTAAAAAAAAAAGGTACCACCTTGAAACATCCATTGCTAAACACTCAGATGGGAAGTGGGAATTTAGTTTCAAGACCAGGGTCTGAAGCTGGCTAAGCAGGGATTTATATCAGGTTATGAAAGCTACATGTGTGACCTATACACCAGGCTACACTAATCCAGATGGATTTTCACTTTGTCTTACCTCTGCTGTGCCCATTTAAAAAAAAAAAAAAGGTGAATCTTAATCATCTGTCTTTCAAAGTCAAGGGTAAGCTCTGCTAGAGCTAAAAGAATATTATCATTTGCTGTATCCCCTTGGCACCTTGATCATAACTTTTGAGAAGGACACAGAGGTAGATAAAATACAGTTGTCGCAGTTTCTGCTGGAAGGGCTGAGATTCCCTACCCAATGTATACCAGTATTTGAGCATGACAGGCAGAGTAGGGAGCAATTCCATCAGGATATAATTATCAATTACATATCACTCTGTGATACTTTAAGTTTCAAAAAATACACAGTTTTAAAGTAGAGTGATATTTTTCTAATTATTCTTCTTGGTAAGATACATAGTGTTGTGAAAAATCAAAATGGTACATCAAGAGGCATAGACAGTAAATGAGGTCCTCAAAATCCTGAAGCAACTTGCAGGCTAAATAGCTGGCATGAATCTTGGGACTCTGAAAACACAAACTGTCTCCCATAGATCGGTTTCTCCTCTTTTGAGAGAAGCAGGGTTTTTGCCATCCTTTATGGCAGGATCAAAGAAACATTGATTAGGAAACTATTTTCTCTGTATCCAAAGCCAACAACCAGATTTCACGTTCTGATTGCTAGAACAGACCAACTGTGAAAGAAGAAAGCTTGGATTTTGAAATTGCAAACTTATTCCTGCTGAGGACTGTGAATGGCATCCTAAGCATACCTGAACACACAGTCCTCATGTGGCACCACCCCAAAGTGCACCAGTGGAAGAGTCACCAGGTCAGGACTACTGTTAGTGAGTACAGCAAAAATCCATTCAGCACTGCAACACCTCATTTTGCTTTCAAAACTTTTGCCTATTAGGGCCTGTCTACATTAGGATGTTTTCCAAAAACGGCTTATATTGCACTGGCAATTCAGTACAAATGTCAGGTTCTAAGAAATGCTTTTAGTACTTCAAACATGACTGAAAAAGAGAGGCTTCTAAAGTTTCAGTTATTTACATTATGCTTTCTGGAACTTTTAATATTTAGTATAAACTCACCGAATGTACTTATTTCAAAAATCCTTGTGCTCCCTTGGCAATAGATGCCACTTCCCCTTCCATTTCAGCTGCACTTACAATTTTCTGCTCCAATTCTGATACTTCAGCATGTACTCTCCTGCTGCCAGGAACAGAATTGAATCCTACCAGCTGCCTGTAAGGGGTTAGCAACAATATCTTTTAGCATTGGAAGTATTTTGTTAGTAATGTGTATTAGTAATGCCTTTGTTGGGCTTAAGTTGGTCTGTTAACTGAGAAACTACAACCCATGTTTTAAAAAGAACATACACTGAAACAAAGTGGGGTTTAGTACCCTGTTAATAAGAAATTTTAAGTAATGTTATGAACACAAGTCTAGAAGTTGTTAATTTTTTTTAGAACAGATCCAGTTTATTTTAACAGTGTCACATAGATGAAATTTCTTAACAAATGATAACTGATTGGAGGTCGAGAAGGTCTGAAAGATGCGGTGTCCTCAGATATCCCCAGGTTCTTAGAGGAGATTGAAAAAAGAGGAAAAACAGAGCAACTGGGATAACTGATACTCAATAAAGTATATTCTTAGATGTTGCAAAGACTTATGCATGATAATCATCTAAATAGAACCCATGTGCATTAGCATCTGTGTAATTTTCCCCTACTATCTCATTAACATCACAAAATACAGACCAACAGGATTTTGATAGCCAGCCAGCTCATGCATGTTGCAATTATGCTTCCTCTCATATAATTCCCATACTTTCCTCACATATCTGAGCAAACTAACAGAGTATCTGTGGCTTAAATCATTAACATCTATAAGCAGTATCTATATTATCACACTTCTCAGGGACTGTGGTATTTATTGCATGACTAAGTTAGCAAACGCACATTTGAAAAGAAAATAGCTTCTAATCTAAGTATTCATTTGCTGATGAATTAAAATCACCAAGTTATTCAGCACAATTCAAAATGAAAAAGCTGACATATCATTTATTGCAAAGGCCACAGCTATAATGGGAACGTCATTGTTTTCCTTTCTGCTGGTCTCACACATTCTTTTTAATCTTGATTATTTGTCACCCTGTTAGGGACTTCTTATGGTAATGAAATCCTTTGTCAGTGATGTAACCAAAGCCTTTTGCTGCATTTTTCCTTCCTACATAAGCTACAGTTGCAGTTATAAACACCGTGGAGTTTTTTTCTGAATCACACAATTGCAGATTGTTTGAAGGAAATGCGCGTTCCGAGCTGTTGCTAGGTGGCAAATGCTCTTAAAGATTTTGCAGGCTAGAGATATCTTCAAACCTTTAATCCTCCATATTTATTTTATAACCCATAGGAACTGTTAAAAAAACAACAAAATACCACTCAGTGCTAGGATGATAGCAGATTTGAAAGAGATAAAAGATTTGGCATCAGAAGCTTATTCCCAATCCCAGCTACAGGTCACCTTAAGACTTTCATGAGGGTTGATTATCCTGTATCTGCATATTGCAAAGCTGCTCATACCTTCTTCTAAAACTGGTGTTAGCTCCTGTTTAGAACAAGGTCCTTGATGTAATGCATAACCCTCAGCCACAGTCCTTTGAAAAATATGTACGTGCAAAAGAACTTCACAGACTGCAAGGAAATTAGGCAAAACTTTTGCTTAACCTCTAGGAACTGATCATCTAGGGGATTTTGCCTGAGATGTTATAGCAGCACTGGGTTTCAAAGACTATAGCAACACATTGACAAATCTAGTGTTTTTCTGAAAAGAATCCTGCATTCTACCATTCCTAGGATATGCTTTTATAAAACTGCACATTAATTCCTACTTACAGGTCAAGTTGAAACTGTATTTTTCAGGTGTCCTTTTGAAATAAGGCCAAATTCACAGCTGAAGCTAAACTGATGAGACTTTTCACCTCTAAAAGCTGTCACACCAATGTCAGTGTTAGACTCGTCTATATATCAGTAATATGTATTAAAGGACAGCACAAGAAAGCTCTAAATACAGAAAAAAACCCAGGCTTTATTACAGAGCAGCTTCAGCTTCTCCTGCAATGCACAGTACCTGTTTCAAAGCTCAGCATATTCATATTCAAACAAGAGCAGGGTCTTAAAATGGAAAGTCTTGGGTAGCTCCAGCAGAATCCGTTATATATTATCCACTATCTCATTCCTTGCCAATAAAAAAGCAAATTTTTATAAGATTGAAAATTGTTCCCTTGCTCTTCCCTACCTCAGACACACATCTACAACTGCAGGTGGCTTTGGTAGGAAACATCAGTGAAAAAGAGGGATATAACCTTCAGATGCTGATTTTAATGTTCTTTCTTTAATTTTGATTGGTTTATTAAAGCTTCTGTGCTCTTTGTGCTCAGCATGATACAGGAAACATGTTTTGTGCCTAGATGTGTTCTCAAAAACTTATTACAGAAATCTCTTCATGGTGCTGGGATAGATGAAAAATACTGTGTCCCTAGACTTCCTGGAGAACTAACACAGGTAACTGTATTCTTTTGAGCTCTGTAAAAGAGGCAGTGAAGCCATGATGGGCTATCAGCATCTGTCCATCCAAACAAGCTTCCTCATTTTCCTTAGACAAAGGGGACAGAAGCATTTGGAGGTGTGCCACATTTAATAGCATGGCCAAATAGATGTTACTTGATGAAGATTTTGACAGCTACCACCTTGTAAACTCAAAGGGAGAGAGAGCTTCAAATCACCCTCTGGCTATATGGACACAGATATTATATATATTGAATATATATATTATTATTATATCATTGCTCTGGAAAAACTTTCAGATAAAATAGACACTAGCTTGTACTCCTTCAGATATGTCTATCCATTACTTTAATATCCCCTCTTCTTCATAGTTTCTGTAATAACTGTTGCAATCCCACTGTGAAACTAGTAAATTCACAAAATGACAAATATAGCCACTGTAGAGTCACATAAAATGCTCTCAATGTAAAAAAAAAAAAAATGTAGTCTTTGTAAAGAGTATTTTACTATGGGGCATGAAGCAAAAATAAAAAATTGATTGTTTTTATAAAGAAGTAATGTACTTTGGAGTTAATAACCACTAATAATCAGGATTAGACATTTCACGCAATGCTTTTCTCCCATCTTTTGACATTCCTCAAAAGCCTAAATTTTTTAGCCGTCTTTAAAATTACTGATTTCAAAAGCTGCCTGTAAAACATCCCCACTGGAAAAAAAAAAAAGAAATATGACTTTGTCAAATTTTAGAGGAAACTAGAGGCAATTGAGGGAAAAGTTTAATCTTAAAGTGGATTTCTGAATTTCATCTGGAAGGGTGATTGATATGCTTTCCCCTCCCACACCGCTATAGCTTTAATCTCACCTGGAGGAAAAAGAAAGGGAGCAATCTGACACTTAGCCCACTCAGCTCTGCTTTCCAGACTGCAGCTGGGAGATAAGGAAGCAATGGAGGCACTGCTTCCTCTCACCCCTGGATATTTGGGACGCTCTCAGTGGGAGGATAAAGACCAATTACCCCTTGGAATTCATCCTCAAAGTGTTAATAATTTAGCTAATTCGTATGTCTTATTCATTATAAGCATGTGTTGAAAAGTGCTCATTATCAAAATTGAGTAAAAAGCCTTCTCATCCATCAGCTGGCCTTTACTAGTATTTCCCTGTTCTCCCTGCAGTTTGTGCTTCCTAGACCAACTGCTCCTTTTGGACAAAAACTGCTAAGCTCCTCTTCATAGCTCACAAGTTCAAACCCGCCTTGACTGGTTAAATGGCATCTGCTTTGCTGCATGTGCCTCAACACATATGGAACAACTATAACCTGCTTCCTGAGGAAGGTTTCTCCATTTGGAAAAGGCTTCTGTCTTCACTGCTGAACCTTATGCTGGTCAAAATGACCAGATTAGCAAAAGCATAATTTAAACTGTTTCAGTGTTACCTATCTCATTTTGCTTTAAACAGGCCAGGGAACACACACATCTTAGCTAGAAGGTAAGAGCAAGTGCCAGCTGCTCCATCAAACTGAGGCTGACTGACAGCTTCTTCAAATAAGCCATGGGACAGGTAGCATAAGATATGCTTAGTACACTCATTATTACTTTTCATATAATTCTCATCAAAGCTTAGAGGTCAGCATCCATGGTGAGAGGCATAACTACACATAATGACTCAAAACAGCTATCCTTGACAGAATGTCAGTGTGGGGAACAGCACTTTTGTCTGAGAACTCTGGCACAGCACTGTAATGTAATGTAATAATGCTGTCTCCCACAAAAACTACTTCAGTTAGGAACAATAATAGTGATGAGCTATACAAGGGAAAACTGGCTTGCATTCTATGTAGGAACCTGTCACCAGTCACAGAACCCAAGCTCATGGGAGATCATGGACAGGGGAGCAGGTGTCACCTCCTTGAGTGAAGTCTGGAAGCAATACAAGGAAGACCAGATTGACATGTTCATAAAGCTATGAGGATATGAATCACTTCCTTCCCCTTGACCACTGACTAAGTTATTAAGTTAGAAATATAGTCCACTAGGCATTACTCTTGGCCTCCATACTTCAAATGCTTTACAGGTTCAAAAGCAGAGTTAAACAACGGTAACTCAAGTGATAAGTGGTAACACGAGACTGCCATGGCCAGTGGGTGGTCCTCACACCCTGCAGCCACCAGGGATGTTCTTTGTGGGGTGATGGGCTACTGCTTTTGTGGGCTGAAGATGATTGTATGCAAAACATTCTACTGCTGTGTGTTACACAGTGTGCTCCCTCAGAGGTATGTGTTGGCATGCCAAAGGTGTGGTTGCAATCTATCACACTGGCTCATTTAAATTGTCTTAACATAATTAAAGAGCACAATTAAGCTCCAGGCTATGATGTTTGATGATCTCCTCAAGGTGTCTTCAAAGATGTTAGTCTGCAGCATGCTAGAGCTTTTCAGCTGTCTTATATTAAAAACAACACAACATGCTCTCTGTTTGCCTAGCACAGGATTCCAGAAGCAGAGCAGTTTTTTCCATGCTTAAAAGTGGAGGCACCTGAGGAGGAGAATTGGGAGAGCTAGACAGTGTTGTGACTAGCACCACCCACTAATGCTGCTTCTCAACTGAAAACAAAATGCAAGCAGTAAAACAAAGTGGTAGATTGGGAAAAGGACTTCTGCCTGCAGAAAGGCATTGCAAAGTTCACATGATTTGCCTCCTAAGTGTAAGAAATTATTTTTGCTACTTTTAAACTCATTGTTTCTTCTTAAAAAAAAAAAGTTACAACCTTCAAAATTAATCATTAATCTCTGTTACTAATGCTGCTTTGAATCAGAAAATGTCATTCCTGGAATGTCTGATCCATTATTGTGTTGAAAACAACAGGCAGCTGTCTTTAAAAATAAGTGACACAAATTGTCAAATTATAAACCACATGTGCATCCAAGTGTTCATGTCCTTCTAGTGCATTTCTGACTTGAATCATAGATTTACATCTGTAGATGTTTATGATAATTAATTTGCATTATGGCAATATTCACAAAATAGTCAATAAGTGGGAATAACAGGGGGAAAAGGAATGCACTTCTCTCTGGTATTACTGACACTTCAGTGGATGTTTCTGCTCATGATCCAGAACTCTCCTCTACCAGTGTAGAATCTTTGGAAGGCTGCAACCATACCTGCCCTCAGTACTCTATCAAAATGTAAAAGAAAGCAGTTGTTGCCAGACTTGGAATATGGCTATTGAGAAGTAAAAGAAAAATATATTACCTGAAAAAGAACAAAAGGTGTTGTAAGAAAATTAAAAGTATGGGAGAAAAACAAAACAAGAAATCTCAAGTGTGCTCTAAACCACTTTGATCAAGCATGACTGGTACTTATTTCAAGTCTATACCATCATTCAGATGTTTTTGCATCATGGCAGGTTTAAGCCTTCAGTTCTCTCCTGAAACACTTGATGTTATATAAGATGTCATTTTAGAAAATATGAGACTGTGTTGGAAACCAATTTCCTGAAGAGCTAGGAACAGGGTCATATCGTTATCTAGTGTTGTACTTGCAGCTCTGGCAATTTTCTTTTTTAATAAATATGGATAAGCCCATTGGACTCTAACAGACAACAAATATTGTTCTTTATCTTGTGTCTGTGTTTCAAAATTGTGAAAAGATGCTATGTGCAAAAGGGCCAGAAATCTTTTCGAAGGCGTAAAATGATACAAAGCCCCTGATCTAAAACATAGAAACAGCTGAAGACATGATTATAGAGTTGTGTTGTGCGAAAGTTGAGCAGTCAAACACAAATCATCAGTTCTGACCAGGAAACTAAGTAGTTACATGGAAGTGATTTACTGTCCCAGACCCTACACGGGGCTTGCTGGCTCCCGCACAGCACTGCACTGACTGTCCCCAGTGCTGGCCTGGAGCTGCTCTGAGCCTTGGTAGTTTGCATAACAGCCAGAAGAGCTCCGTTCTCTGTCCACAGTTTTGGACAGACAAGCTTGTAGAAGAATCAGCCGTACCAAATGCACACAAGCCAAATGAGACCTGTAAGCATCCATGTACAGATACTTTTCAAATACAGGTTAGTAAATAAAGTGGAGAAGTGAATTTAGCCCATAACAAACCCCACAACACAAACTAAACCACTTTTATTTCTTTGAATTACGTTTGCCTTCTTTTTGCTAGATCAATTACAGGTGTTGTTGCTTTAGCACCAGAGCTGGGCAAACCTGGATAAGCACGATAGCAGTTCTCTAGGAGCGGCCAGGTATGGAATACAAATCACCCGAAGCCTTTTTTCCCCTTCGCCGGGAGGCTTTCTAAGAGAGAAGCTGATGGCGTTTAGTTTGAGACACATCACCAGCCCCCCCCGGATGCTAAACGTAGGCGAATCGTGACTGCAGCCCTTCCCAAGAAGAGAGCGGCTCCTCGGCTCCTCTCCCTGGCCCCCACACCGCCGTCCCACACTGCCCAGCCGAGACCTCCCCTCCGGCGCCCACCGGTGCCGCGGCAGCCCAAGGCCGGTCACCGGCCCGGACTGCTGCCTCCTCGGGGCCACCCGAGCCCCTCAGCCACCGCCTGCTCCGGCTNNNGCTGGTGCCGCTGGTGTCGCAGGTAGGAAAAGCGCCGCGGGGATTTCCCTCCCTCCGCAATCTCCGGGAAGCTCTGCCCGCCCGGGACGCAGCTCGGCCGCCGCCGAAGTTTGCGCGCTCGGGTCGCGGCGCTCCGCAGCCCCCTCTCTGCCGCCGCGCCCCCTCCCGCCCGTCCCGGGGTCCCGCCGGCTGCCGGAGCCGGTGCCGCGTGGGTGATGNACTGCCCAGCCGAGACCTCCCCTCCGGCGCCCACCGGTGCCGCGGCAGCCCAAGGCCGGTCACCGGCCCGGACTGCTGCCTCCTCGGGGCCCCCCGCGCCCCTCAGCCACCGCCTGCTCCGGCTTCCCCCCTCGGGCACGGACCCGAGCGAGACCGGAGGGGAAACTCCGTGTGGGAGCGGAGGTAGCGGGACCAGTCCCGGTTCCCTTCCTCGGCCGGCTGCGGGGTGGGGCGTGGGGCTGCGGGCGAGGACGGGCGCAGAGAGTAGGCGGCAGCCCCCAGCGCTGGCTGCGCGGCGGGGCGGGAGCCGTGCAGGCGGGAGCTGCCGCTTTAAATCCATCCCGTCCCGAGGGGCGGGGAAGGGGCCGCTGAGGGGNGCTGCTCGCACGTCCCTCCCCGAGAAAGACTCCGAAGTTCCCCGCAAGGTCGCGGGGGAGCGTTGCGTAACGCCGGGTGCTGCGGAGCCGCCGGCGGTCCGAGCCCCGGGACGCCGAGGCCGGAGGGGAACGGCGGGGCTGCCCCGCCGCCCGAGCGCTCCCAGCTGCCCGAGCCTCCCGCCTGCTGGCTGCCCGCGTGGGAGCGCGCTCCTTGCCGCCCACCTCGGCGCCGGAGAGAGCGCTCGTCTTCCAGGGGCTTCGGCGGAGCTTTGTGTTTTCGCGGTCCGGCCTGAGCGTTGCATTGATTGGAGCGCCTAGTGCACCCCGGGGTAGCGCCCGGTTTTTGAGAGGTTCGATAATAGGCAAACTGTCTTGATGACCTTTTAGCATGTCCCGCGCAGTGCTAAATGACCTTAACCCCCCGCCTCCGAATCGGGCTTTTCAGTGCTCTGCTAAGTAATTATATGCATTGCTTGTTTTTGTTGTTGTTGCTGTTGGCTTTTTTTTTCAGACATTTAGTTAGAAAATTGGTATTTGACATACTCATTAGAATTTTGTTTTTTGAAAAATAATGTCTGAAAAAAGCACAGTATTTGCTGTGCTTTGAGCACTGATCAATGAAGTTAGCAAGTCAAAACCTATCTGTACAAAATCTTTAAACAATATGTAACAGCTATTAAAAAATAACTAGTCCTGGTAAGGTCAAATTGTGTTTATAGCTCATAATCCATCTGGAAACAAACTGTGGTAAGCCTTGTTCTGTATTTGTATGTCTGGGCTGCAGGAAGGGTTTCTGGTGGGTAATTGGGTTTCTGTACCCATCATGGTAATGTGTGTTTATTTTTCTCTTCGGAGGAATCAGTCAGTACAGCAAAGCCCTTCAAAGGGATTGAACCTCTTGTTCCAAGGCAAAGTAAAATGAATTTTCTAGTCTTGAAACAACTGAGGTAAAATAGGGAGATGTCTTTTAGGGAGCTTAAGAGCAATCAGAAACACATCCAGTTGCAAAAGCTAAATTTAGTTGCACGTGTTAAATTTGTACTTTTAACAGATTTATGTGAAGATGTCCTTATTTCTCTGGAGTACTCTCTATAATAACAATAATCTTATTATCTTTGCAACAAACCGACAGAGAAGTACCTACAGAGAAGTGCATCATGAATGATTTTTCATTGACCACAAAGTCTGTGACAACGTCTTCCAGAAGGGCTAAGCAGCTTTCACTTCCCTTTATGTAGGGTGTCTGAGCATTTGTGAACACTCAGATCTCACTGTTTTCCTGCTAAGGCACTCCAGCCTTGAGACAAGTGTGTTCCTTGCAGCGCAGCGCTGAGCTCTGTTTGGATTCAGGCTGAAGTTGCTAATGATGTCAGCAGCAGCTCCTTACACCTGCCTGCTAAAATGCCCCACTTACTGTAGTGGTTTATCAGTTCTGCCTGTACCATTCCATCTGGATTGCTCAGCTGAGATCTCATTGGCTGGCTTTGTTTGGAAATTTATGCAAAATGGTGTTTATAGAGTACTTTGTGTCAGAATTTACTTGTAGATTCTGCATAAGCTGTGCATGCAGTAACTCTCAGGACTTTGTTTTTCTTCTTGTACAAAATACGCTTGCGAAGGGCTATGTTCCTACTGTGAAGTTAACTTCACAGTTTACCCTTTTGTTAAAATCTGAGGAGCGCTATGTGATACTTGCATACTACTGAAAAAAATAGTCAGAATGTTCCTACTGCTTTTCACTACTTATTTTAAGCAAGAGGAAACAAAAGGTGCCTTGTCTGATAAACTCACTTTCAATCTCTCATGTAGGGCTAAATCTTTCCTTTAAGCAAAAAAAGAAAAAAGAAGCTGCATTGATTCTTATTAAAATTCATGTAATGTACTGTACATTTGCTTTATTCTAATATTGTAAACGTGTTTGCCTGCGTGTTCTTCCTCAGCAATTGTGATAGTTGTTTTTGTTTGATTTTTTTAATTGCATTTTGCAGCATGGGTTTTTTTTCTTATAGACTATGCTGTAACAGAGTACATTTGCTATCAGCAGTGGTATAAGATTCCTATTTTTCCAGCAGGAGAAATTACCCTTAGAGTCATTACTGCATGTACTTATTAAACCAATTAAAATTGGTTCTAAAACTTAGGGTATATACGGAGTTAAACTAGATCTGTTCAGTCCTTGATGTGGCCCATTTTTAAGAGTGCCACAGATGACAAAGACGACAAATTTAAGCCACGGTATTAAGCATATTTGCTAAACTTCTTTTTCACTGTCTACATGGCTGTACTGTGAAAAGAATCATTGTACAGCATTTTGCAAAGCGTGTGGCATGCAGTTCAGAAAATATGGCTTCTGAGGTCCAGCACCACAATTTTCTTTAAAGTAAGTAGTAGTTTCTTCTCTGGGATAGGTTTCTTTAGTTCAGTTTTCCCTGAATAAATGCTATAGCATGACTTAAAAGTCTAGACATCTCCTTCACTGCTGCTACCCATTTCCAGTCTAATTATTTTGGGGTCCATTTTTTTAATTGAAGGTTTTTGGCAGCACACGTCAGGAAGGGTGTTTGGAGTGGTCAGTGCTGACTCATTTAATAACAAGTCATTTAAACAGTTGAGGAAAAGCAAAGACAGGGAAAAAGCACTTTTCAGGATGTGGCTCCACCAGTGCCTTCCACAGCTGCCATTCTGTACCTGTTTGCTAGTGTAGGAGCAGTCAGGTACGTTCACAGCTGTAGGATTTTGTCTGTCTAGATCTGTTTTAAGGAAGCATTCTGAGAATACTCAGAATAGATATTTGTCAACCTTTGCAGTCAGGTAGAGAGATACAAAAGGGAAACTTTGAGATCTGTCTACCTGGAGAAGAGAAGGCTCTGGAGAGATTGGCTGCAGCCTTCTAGTACCTAAAGAGGACCTGCAAGAAAGCTGGAGAGGGACCCTTTACAAAGGTGTGTAGTGATAGAGGAAGGGGGAATGGCTTTAAGCTGAAAGTAGATATGTTTAGATTCAATATTAGAAAGAAATTCTTCTCTGGAGGATGGTGAGACAGTGCAGTGGGTTGTCCAGAGGTGCTGTGGGTGCTCCATCCCTGGAAGTGTTTGAGGCCAGGTTGGATGGGGCTCTGAGCTACCTGATCTAGAAGGCATCCCAGCCCTTTGCAGAGCAGGAGTGGAACTAGGTGACCTTTCCCTTGCATCCCAAATATCTTATACTTCTGTATTCCTGAAAGGACAAAGTCACTTTTCACAGTTTAAGGTGACCTATCCTCCACCATCCGGAGTGCAGACCAATGTATTACAGCTGCTCAGTTTTCAAAAAGCCCATTTTGTCACAGGCAGTTTGGAGAATGATGGTGTGCCCCGATGTTATTGTACATGTTTTTCCAAATTTCTTGGTATAGGAGATCCTGCCAGAGGTTTTGGAATTGACTTGACCTATATAGTAAAAAATATAAGCTTTTAAGCTTTTCTTTGTTTTAGCTACAAAAGGCCTGTGATACCAATGCTTCTGCATGCTGTTGTCAGTCTTAGATTCTACATAAGTTAACAGTGCCTTGAAGTGAATGAAACAAACCTGTTCTTTACTGTCATATTGTTTCCTTGCTTTCTCTGAAGCAGGCTAAAATAATTCCCATTTCAGTAAATGTTATATAATGTTACATAATGTTCTGCCAGTGTTCTGTTTTTCCAAAGTTTCTGGAGTTGTATATTAGAGCCCAAAGAAGATCCTGATGGAGCTGATGTTTTCCTAATAATGTGGAAAGCTCCCTGATGCAGTTTTCAGACTGAAGGTATGACTTTAGAATAGTCATTGTGCATCAAGCTACAGGTCTGTGTATAATTTGTAGGCTTTTCTCTGGTTTTATATTTTGGTCAATTATCAGGGAATGATACGGGGGCCAGTACTGTTTAACATCTTAATTAGTGATCTGAATATTGAGGTGAGCATAAACCAGCATGTTCAACAGGCATGTGAACTTCCTTACAGCAAGCTGGGGAGTGTCTGACACTATGAATTACAGGGCTGCTAGACAGAGGCACAGGCTAGAAAGATGATACAACAGGAAGTTTGTGAAGTCCAAGTCATGCAGCTGAGTCGGGGTAACACTCATGCAGCAGTTCAGGCTGGGATCAACTGATGGTAAGAAAACTGCATGGGAGTCCTGAGGACAAGTTGAATGGGGGTCAGCAGTGTTGGGCAGCTGCACCTAGGGTTGGTAGCATAAGCATAACAAGCAGACTGCGGAAGTGGTTCTTTTTTTGTTTGGCACTTGTGAGGCAGCATGGGGTACAGTACCATGTTGAGTTCTGTGCTCCACAGTACCAGGGAAAACACTGACATAGTGGAGTATGTGACATAGGGGAGAGCTTGAAGGAAGTGGGCTTGTTCCACCTCAAGAACAAGCCCACTTGTATGAGAGGTGTAATGGTCTGTTAGCTTTCATACAGAAAGCTGTATCACTTAAATCTGCAAATCTGCAGTGATTTTTTTTTTCTTTTTGTCTGAACAATGGCAGAGTTTACCACAGTCTACAGTTATCCACCTACTGGCAGGTATGGAGAAATGGAGAAGACAGAGACAGACTGATCCCAGGCATGTATGATGACAGAACAAGAAGCACTGGGCAGAAGTTGGAACATGGGAAAGTCTAATGAGGTGTAAGAGAAGTCTTTTTTCAATGTAAGGGAGGCCAAACACTGGATGAGGTATGCAGAGCTCCTACAGAGTCTGCGATTTTAGAGATGTTCAGAATGGATAAGATTATAAACAGGACATTCTAACTGCACTTGGTTTGAGCAGGGAACTAGGGTAGATGATCCTGGAAATTGCTTTCATCATAAGTAAGTCAGATGTTTTCATGGATGTCTGTTTCATAATCAAAAAATCTTGCTACTGAGGAATAATGGTCAGCTCAGACCTAACCTTCATAAGGAAAGCTAGGAATATACTTTCCCATCTGTATCACTTTGATCTGCTGTGATTTTTTTGGTCTGACATTTTGTTCCCTGGTCAGTGCTGCAAGATGTTTCTGCAGTTCTGTAGTCAGATCTTATCTTTACTCTCCCAAATAAATTGGGATCACCAAAAAATTTTCATAATTTTATTATTTGCTTATCTCTTGTCTCTCTTTATGATTATATATAATAATCCATGTTAAAGTACTTTGCAGTACTAGGTTTCTGTGTAACTCTATTAAAATAGGTAATCATTCACTTTCTGATATCCTTCATCTTCCTTCTCATCATTTTCTCTTGATGAGTTCAATATTCATGCAAAAGATCTGCTTCTGTTTCTCTTAGAGATTTTCTTGATGTCTTTTGAAAACTGTGAATTTTGTTTCCTAGTTTTCTTTCAGCAGAGTGCCTTCTTATCCATGTAATTGGTGATGTCAACAGAGAAATCTGGTTGTTCTGTGAGGCAGTAATTCCTTTAATAAACACCTCTGTTAAATCTTTGCCCATATGTCATATCTATTTGGATGCCCACTACTTCTTTTTAACTTTTTGTATGGATTTGACATGTCCAAGTGTCAGGGCAACATTCATGCCTCACTGTTGACCTGGTTTTAAGTGGGAGATTGCACGAGAAAGTTGATGCAATCCATTGTGGTTTTGAGCCCCTTGAAGTCATAGTGAATAACATCTAATGCTGGCAAGTTGTTCCAGTTCATTTTATCTGTCATTTTCATATCATGTTCTGCATATCACTTTGATTCCACACAGATTCTCTGAGTACCTCACAGACCTACATTCTGGAGTAGGGATTGCTTCACTTTCTTTTGCAGTTGAGCACAGTTATGAATAGCTGCTCTGCTCTATTCTTATTTTCTGTCAAAAGAATAGGGCAAAACTGTGATAAGGAAGTAACAGAGAACGTCAGGGTTATAACTCCTGAAGAAATGGGCTGAAATAGCTGATACATTACTGTATCTTTAGTGGAACTGATATTATTCTCCATGGAACTGAAAAAGCATGTACTGTCCAACAGAGAGCTTTAAGAGAAGTATAAAAGTGCAGACATTGAGTTCAGTATGCTACTGTCAGTGCTGCCGACATTGGCCTTTGGATTTTGTTCATAGGCTAGCAGTGTTTTTGGGGAAGCTGCTTTGTGGATTTGCTGGCTTGGAAGTCCTCAGATGGCTTCTTCAAATACATCAGTAACAAAAGAAAAACTAAGAGGAATGTAAACCTGTTGCTAAATGGAGGTGGGACCCTGGTAACAGAGGATGCTGAGAAGGCAGAGTTACTGAATGTCTTCTTTGCATCAGTCTTCACTGACAATACCAGCCCTCAGGAATCTCTAACTCAGGAGACCAGAATAAAGGAATGTTGGAAGGAAGACTTCTGCCTTGTCAAGGAAGATTGGGTTAGAGAATACGTAGGCAAACTTGACATCCACAAGTCAATGGGCTGTATCCATGAGTGCTGGAAGAGCTGGCAGACACCACAGCAAGGCTGCTCATATGCATCTTTGGAAGGTCAGGGTGACTGGGAGAGGTGCCTGAGGACTGAAGAAATCAAGTGTCACTCCGGCCTACAAAAAAGGTAAGGAAGGGGAGACAGAGAACTACCGGCTCGTCATCCTTACCTTAATCCTTGGAAAGGTGATGGAGCACCTCATTCTGGAAGCAGTCTCCGTCCACATGGATGGCAAGAAGGTGTTCAGGAGTAGTCAGCATGGATTCACTAAAAGTAAATCATGTTTGACCAACCTGATTGACTTCTATGATGAAACTACTTCCTGAATGGATGAGGGGAGAGCAGCAGATCTTTTCTACCTCAACTTCAGCAAGACTTTTGGACTTTGTTGTTTCTCACAACATCCTCATAGGCCAACTTAGGAAGTGTGGACTGGATGAGTGGACAGTGAGGTGGTCTGAGAACTGACTGAACAGCAGATCCCAGAGGGTTTGTAATCAGTGGCACAGGGCCTGTCACAAGTGATGTCCCCCAAGGTTCAATACTGGGCCCAGTATTGTTTAATTTGTTCATCAGTGACTCAGATGAAGGGGCCTCAGATGAGGCCTCCTCAGCAAGTTCCCTGAGGACAAAAAACTGGGAGGGGTGGCTGATACCCCAGAGGCTAGACAGCCCACCAGAAGGACCTTGACAGATTGGAGAGATTGGAAGAGAGGAACCTTCTGAAATTCAGTTCTTTTTTTCTAATACCTTTAAAGTAGACAGTCCTATATTAAAAGCACTGTTAGGCTTCTAATTTATCACTAGCTCTTTATTCTTGGAAGTCTACAAAAATGGGGGGGAGCCCACCACATTCTTCCTGTCTTTTTTTCCTCTACATCATGCATCAGTCTTGTATATATGATGTTTGAATGTCTGTAGCCATAGTATTGTATTGCAGTACAGGCTCATTGCATAGCTACTTTAGAACTTGTTAATCAAATGCGTCCTCTCTCAGTTAGAGTCTAAATAGAAGTGTCTGATATACTCTCCGGACACGACAATATTTGTAATCTTAAGGAGTATGTGTAGTCTCATTCCTTTCTGAACTTCAGCATTCAGTCCAAACTCAAATCCATTTCGGCTTATTTGCATTTCCCATGCAGCAGATGCACTGACAGATTTGTTCCAGCAAATCCCTTGGCTTCCTTGTTTCACTGGACATTTTTTTGGTACCTCTAGGTCTTTCTCTTTCATATGTCTAAGGTGCTAAAGGATTCTTACATTGTTGGCTGTTGTTGCTCCAGTATGGTGCCAGAGCTTGTGCATTGCCCCTTATAGCTCTTTTTGGAGGATGGGAAAATTCTTTTTTGGAAAAAGTAGGATGATCCATATTTGTCTTTAGCTCATTGCATCTGAGGGAAAAAGATCTGCATTTTAAAATGCTTCTTGGGTCCTTGTCTTTGGTAACTTGAAAGATTTGAGAAGCCATTTCTGCTCTTTTACATAATTTTCTATCTTATGAGTTAATTTGGTACTCACTTTGGGCTTGAAACTTGGCACTACCGTTGAGTAATAAAATTATGAATTGTGGTGTAAAGGCTTGTGTTGTAACTTGCATGGAGGGAGGCAAACCTCTTGCTAAACTCTGAAGAGTTTGCATCCTGTACGGCAGAGAAACTGCCGCGGATCATATGCTGTATCTGCTGTGAGTCTGGAAGCATATGGTGCTGCCTGGGTACAGACTTGCACCTCTGTAGTTCCAGTTAGGCAGTGACTCAGTGCCTATTCTCCCTGTGGTTCCATAGGTGTTGCAGGTTAAGTTGTGAGCTTCTGGTTTGTGTTAACCATCTTGTGCTCCATGCAAATTCTTTTTCTGGCAGAAGCTCAGCTGTTACTCAGCCTACACTTGGTGCTCTATGCCCCTAAAGGAGCCTGATTGTTTCACTTTGATTTATGCAGAAGAGTTAATCTTAGGAAATTGTCATCTGGATGTAGAAAAGGTGATTATTTCAAAATATCAATTGTATTTCTTGGCTGATATGGTTGCAAGTTTCCTTTAAATTAGACTAGTTTTTAATTGACAGCTTTTAGTCATGGAAGCTAGGTCATTCTGAAACATTGAAAGAGAAACAGATAATCATTTACAGCTGTGGTTTATAAGGCATGCTTGGGAGCCCAGGAATACCTTAGAATAACTTAGAGGTAAATTAAATTATTTTGTTACATTAATAATTATTGATGTTACTGTCACTAATTATATTATGCTTTACAAGGAAAATTACACTTGGAACATTTTATCACATGAGCAACAGCACTATCATGAAACAGCTGTTGTTTCAGACTTTTTTTCTGTGAATCCTTGGATAGTAAAGTTGGCTTTGAATTAAGCTTGGGTACTGCTTTATGATGTTCAATACCTTTGTCTTTGATGTTGTAAATGAGTCAGACTAACATTCCAAGTGGCTGAAGGAAGATGCTTTTTACTGACATAGCTGAAAATCAATTGCTCTTTTTCAATGGTATTTTATCTTTCATATTTTTGAGATCTGATTAATGACTTTTTTGCAGATTAAACAGTTTTTTTTTCATTCTCCAGTAGAATGAGTATTAAATCAAAACTGCCTCACTGTGATCCAGCACAAGAAGAATTAGAGCAGCTTTCTTTCTATTCAGCATTGTTAACAGATGGTTTTAGACAGATTAGGTAGGGAAATCCCCAAAGGATGATTTATGAATTAATGATTGCAAACAACTCTGATTATAGTTCAGTAAAACTGTTGTGTGGTACTGAGCCTGTGGCTTTCTGCATGGGTTTGTTTGATGTTTCTTAAGTTGTTAGAAAAAGTATAGCCCTTGCTAGATAGAAACATAAAGTCTATTTTTTACTTATTGAGCTATATTGCATTTCATTAATAGCATTGTTTAAAGCTAATGGGGTAAATGAGAGGCGATATAGACTGTAGAGCCAACTTATAACTGTTACTCTACTTTAGATACTGAATTGGATTATTTTCTTACTGCAATGAATTTCTTACTGCAATTTAATTTCTTACTGCAATGAATTCTCAAACAGTAAGATAACTCCTAAGCAAAAATCTCAAAAGTAATTTATGAGCAAATCCTGAAATTCTTTCAGATGTGCATAGAAAAATAAAAAAATCATTCTGTTGCTTTTGTCTTACAGAAACATGTTTTTATTAAACAGAATAAATATAGCCATTTAGAACCACATAAATCCTATTTTCAAATAAAAATAAAGCAAAGTTCTTCTGTAGTAACAATCTTTTCAGCATGGGTGTTGTGATAATATTTTTGTTTGTTTGTTTATTCATAGGCATGAAAAATGTTTGCAAGTAGAAGGATAGTATTGTCCAGTGTTTCAAGCACTTAACCTATAAGGGTTAGACCAGTGCATGGAGTGTTCCCTGTTAATTAACAAAGATTCTATATCATATCTCTATGGTACATTTAAATATTCTTAAATTTTCCAACTGAATGAATTTTTATTGCCCTGGAGCTCTTCAATGAAGCAGTTAAAAGAACATACAGGCACTTTAGCATAAATAAGATAATAGTTCCTGGATTATACAAAGTTTTTGTTTTGCACTCCTGTAGGTGGACAGTAGTTGGATTTGCATGGCCTTTTCCAGAGCACACTGTACTTGTCTGTTAATCCCTAGAGCAAGTCTGTGCTTTTCAAAATGGAACACCAGGTGTTGCTCTGAAGTGGGATGTCAAAATGCTGTTAAGGAAGCCTTCTCTGAAAGAGGCTGCAGGAACTCTTCGGTTGGGAACATGCAATGTAAGAAGGATTGAATAGCTAGTATTCTTGGCAGGGAAGCTACTTGCTTATGAACTAACAAGGAACATTTTCTACATCTTCAGGAGCCAATCCCAGTTTGAATAGAAGGAATTCTCAATTGCAGGTGAAATAAAGTGTGTTGTCCCTGCTACATCCTTTGTTACAATGTCTGAGTTTTTAGTTCCACAACAGCGGTGGTTTTTTTTTTTTAATAAGCAGCTCAGAGCTGGCTCAGGCATTGTTTGCACAAGCAGTACAAGGTTAGGTACATTAACAACAGCAAGTGGAGGGGAAAAGCCAGAATTATTGTTTGCCAGTCTCTGGTTTTGAGGTTACCTGATTATGTTAATAAATAGAGTTATTTCTGAGACTTGCATTTCTCTGGTGCTGAAAACATGTCTGCATCTGTTTTGGACACATCTGAAAGTACACTTTAAACAATGAGCTTCTCTCTGAGTTGGATTTTCTTAGGTTTAATCCTGCCCAGGTTTTCTAGGTGTGGAAAGAAAAGCAGGAATTGCTTTGTTTATAAAATCTAGCTGTTTAGGTGAGAAAATACTGAAGGGCAACAGGAAGGGAGGAAAGTGTACTGCCTTGTATGCCTGAAACCCAATTATTGGTCTACTAGCTTATGTTCACCTTTTCTAGGGAGGTAGTTCTACATTTCAAACTTCAAGACAGCAGTTGAGTTAAAAAGCCAGTTTTACTTCTGAATACGCTTTGTAATAGGTAAATGCATATTTTATGATGTCCATTGTGCTTGTGAATGCACACATTGTGTTATCAGAAGAAGTTAAGTTGGACCTTGTTTGAAAAACTATCTTTGTGCAATTTGACAGGAGTTGGCAAAGGTACAAATTTTAGTGCCAGCTCAGTCTGTGAACTTGACTACATCCCTTAAAAAAGAGAAGAAAGGCTGAACTTGAATTGTCTGAAAATGATGATTTCTTTCATGGTTACTCTTTGCTATAGAAATTCTGAAGATGCTTTTTTGGGTGAAAAGTGGTGAGTCCTCTGACTTGTACAGCGTGTAGCAATAAGAATAAACAATGTATCTTTGATAATTGGTTAAGCCTCACTGAGGATTTCCAATGATTGGTCTCTTCTTCCATGTGTGGAAAAAAGAGGATAGCAGCAATGCAGATTGGTTATTGTCTGCAGATCAGTGGAGATCCCTGGTTTTAAGGAGTTTGTGGAAAGAGAACATTAATAAGAAAGCATATTTCTCCTCTACAGTAGGGTACTTTAATAACATCATTAAAGTAATTCAGTCCTCTACATTAATATCAAGAATCTACAGGAAGCAAGAATAGTGAGCTGTGTTCATTCAGGTTTTTTATCCCCTCTGATATTCCTTTCAACAGTTAAAAAAAAAAATTGGAAATAATTTAATCTCACAGGGGAAAAAAAAGTCCTGAAGTTTTCAGAGTTCTTGTTGCTTTGGGGAAAAAAACAAAACAAAAAAGACACCAAACAAAGAAAACCTACCAGGCAAATCCCCAAATCCAAAATAACCCACACTGGAGGAAGTAAATTGGTGTTATCAAATTGCTGCACTGCATTTGAACAAATTCATATATATCATATTTTAGCTAATAATTTTCTCAATGATGTCTGGTTTGGAACTTGAAATGTAAAATTTCCTTGGTTTTCTAGGAATGCATTCAGCACAAAGAAAGGATATTCACTACTATAGTACAGTCTTGCTCTGAGTTGTATCCTTTCTTTTGATCTCTTAAGAATTCCAAGAATGTTTAACAAGTACATAGGAATGGTACTAATAAGCTGAGGTGTGTATTTGAATTTGAAGTTGTGTACTCTTCTCTTTCCTGGTGAACTTTACAAAGAGTAGATTTTGAAGTGTAGATGTAAAGGAGGTAAAGAGGACTGTTTTCACCTCTTCCAGATAATATTTATATCTACTGAAGCTATTGTGCTTGTGACAAGTTCACAATTAGATATTGTGGTGTTTTAAAATTTAATGTACAGTTTGCAGTTAAGCAGCTGGAAATCTGGTTACAAGTGCATTATAGCTCATGCTGCATTTACTTGTTTAACTCTCATGGTGTGTTCTAGACAAGCATGTGGAGGACTGTGAGATATTGAGATACTAGGTTAGGTACCCTGTGATCTGAGCTGGTAGGGCTGTTCTTGTGTTGCTTGGCAGCTTCTGCTTGTCACTGCAGGTCATGAATTGTTCCCTCCTTCCTTTTCAGAGGTGGCTTACTAGCTTGTTAGACACTGCATGTGAAAGATTGCCTGAGGCTCTGCTAAGTGTGTTAGCATTTGCCCATAGATTAGTGAACCAGCCTATAGGTTGTCAAAGTTATTTAATTTGCTTCCCTGAAGGTTTTTATAAAAGATGTGTATAAAACCAAGGAGAAAATACTTTTAAAAAGCCTCCAGGTAAAGGTACAAATACAGCAGTTTCAGTGTCACAAGTCTAAGTACTCAGCAGTCTTGGATATGCAGTGCATTTGTACTGCTCTTCTAGATACCAGTCCAGCGGGACATGAGGAAAATTCATAAATAGGGGATAGCTGGTTTGCATCACTTCATGGAAGCTGTCTCAAAAGTGTTGATTCAGCATCCTGAATGTTGTGTTGAGGTCTGTGTGAGTTCTGCAAGACGGGTTGATTGCCACTTTGCATAATAACATGTGGAAGAAACTGTTCTGGTTCAATAGTCCATAAAGCAGGGGCAGTTGTCTGAAATAATGTTTTCAACATAAAAAAAATATATGGGTTCTTACAGTTAACTAGTGCATTAGTAGTGCAGTTGAATTTAATTTTGGTTAGTCTTTTCCAGCCTTTGAAAACTTTAAAAATTGAATTTCTGCAGAGCTTATTTGTTGAATTCTTCTACAAAATTAAATATGAATAGAAAGATACAAATTTTCCAAGTCTAATAATCCACACAGTAGCTGAACTTTTAAAAAAATACTTTAGTGTTTGAAATTGTACAAAGGGCTTAAGATTGCCGTAAATACCTGGACAGGCATCTCATTTTAACAGACTGGTGTTTTATAGGACAAGTAAGCAGGTAGTCCTTGTTCACTTCGTAAGATCCCTGAGGCTCATCTTGTGATGAGAAGTCTGTGTGGCAGTTCTGCTTGTAACCCTTATGGACAGGATGTCAAATGCCAGCTGCTTCTTCTCTGCTCTCTCTGAGACATGGTTGTATTCTGTAGCAGGTGTGGGTGTTGGAACAACATGTGCTGCTCTCTGCCTAAATGAGTCTGAAGACCTGATCCTCCTCAAGGAGTACGCAAGATCTAATGAGAGACAGTACCTAAAATGTAATATTAGAAGTTCCTCTCTGCCCCCAAACTCAAGATGAACTAATGAAAGTACAAGCAGTGTGGGAAAGGCCTTTTTGACAAAGATTTCTACATGTTGTATTAAATGCAACTAAATTTACCTTACAACACTCTTCTTTGTAGGGGTTTATAACTTCTTTCCCAGTATGTAGTGCTATTACATTTTCTTAGCCAAGACTGTTCATTCCTGGTATTATATTTTTAAGGACCAAATTTTCTACCATTGTTAATGGAAGTTAATGGAAAGTAGAAAGCAGAAAATACACTAAATGGAAGAGGAGCTGTTACTCTGAGGCAGCTAATCCTCATTGTATAAAAGATGGCATCTTGAATTTTTTCTAGGAGGAAAGCTGATCAATATAGAATTAAAGAATCAATGGCCTGGCTTGGAAGGGACCTTAAAGGTCATCTAGTTCCAACTCCCCCTGCCAAGGGCAGGGACACCTTCCAGTAGATCAGGTTGCTCAGGGCCTCATCCAACCAGGCCTTGAACACTTCTAGGAATAGAGCATTCACTTCCCTGGGCAACCTGTTCCAGTGCCTCACCATCCTGAGAGTAAAGACTTTTTTTTCCTAATATCTAATGTAAACAGATTCTCTTTCAGTTTGAAGCCGTTCCCCCTTGTGCTGTCACTACATGCCCCTGTAATAGACAGTCTCCACCTTTCCTATAGACTCCTGTCACACACACTGGAAGACTGCAGTGAGGTCACTTGAAGCCTTCGCATTTCCAGGGTGAATATGAGTGTGTTGAATTTGCATGGCAGGGTTCTGGTACTGGGGCAGCTACTGGTGTGGCTGATGAGATGGGGAATTGAGGAGTAAGAAATAGTTCATCAAAATTAGCTAACCAAGACAATGAGGAAGACCTAATATTTACTGTACTTGCAAAATCGGGAGGAGAGTCAGGAGTCAGACTGGTTTGCAATAGACGAAGCCAAAACTTGCAAGCAGGGTGGGGAGTGCAAGGCCACCAATGAATAGTGATAAATCCAAAACCCTAAACCACCGAGTACTAATCTCAAAGCCTAGAATGTGCCCAAAAGACTAAGAAGCATGCTCCAAAGACAAAGTTAAAAAGTTCAAGTGCAATGAAGAGTTTGGAAGCCTTCATCAGAGACCCCCGGACGACCCCTAAATTGGGGAGGCACAAGCACAAAAGGACTTTTAGTTCATTTTAATATGAAGCAAAAGTAGGTGGGACTAGGCAGGGCTAGGACATAAGTATTAAGCATATTGTGTAATCCTAAGCTTTTAAGGAATAAATAGAGCAGTAGTTTGAAGTTTCAAAGTGCATGCTTTGGGAGGAGCTATCCCCCATGCACCTCAGCACCAAATAAATGCATACCTACTTTACAACTCTCATTTCTCACGAGTTATAGGTTCTTTTCCATGTATCAGTGAGAAGCTGCTAGAAGCTTCTCCCAGGTCTGACAGGGCCAGTGTCAGATGGCTCCAAGATGGACCCACTGGCCAAGGCTGAGCCAGTCAGGGATGATGGTAATGCCTCCAGGATCATGTGTTCAGGAGCAGGGAACAGGTACTGTGCAGAAGTAATTGAAGCCGGAGAAGAGTGGAGTGATAATATGGGACAAACAATTCTGCAGACACCAAAGTTGGTGCTCCATTTGCAGGACTATAGATTCCCTTGGAGCCTGTGGTGCAGACCATGGTGGGGCAGTTGTCCCCTTGCCACTCATGCAGGTTCACAGGGATGTAGGGATCCATGCTGGAGCAGGTAGGTATCTGGAGAAGTCTGTGACCCTGTGGGAAGCCTGCGCTGGAGTGGCTCCTTGCAGGACCTGTGGTCTGGTGGAGATGAGCTGATGTTGGAGCAGGTTTCCTGACAGGACTTGTGATCCCAAGGAGCACCCATGTTGGAGCAGTCTGTTCCTGAAGGACTGGAGACTGAGGGAGGGGCCCATTCTGGAGCAGTTCATGAAGAACTGCAGGCCATGGTGGGATGTGTGTGAGAACGTTGTGGAGGACTGTCTTCCATGGGAGAGACCTCATGCTGGAGCAGGGGAAGGAAGCCTCTTGCTGAGGAGGAAGCAGCAGCAGAATCAGCATGTGAGGTGCTGATCACAGCCCCCATTCCCTGTCTTCTTGTGCTGCTGGGAGAAGGGAGGTAGAGAATCAGGAATAAAGGCCAGATGGGAGAGGTAGAGGGAAGGTATTTTTAATATGCCTTTTACTAATCACAATCCTACTCTGATTTGCTTGGTCATAAATTCATTTAATTTCCCCAAGCAGAGGCTATTTAGGCCATGATGGTAACCGATGAGTGATCTCTCCCTTTATCTCAGCCTACAAGCCTTTTATTATATTTTCTCTCCCTTTTCTTACTGAGGAGGGGAATGATATAATGGCTTAGGTGAGCACCTGGCATCCAACCCAAGAGGCAGTAACAAATACTACTCTTGAGAGTCTAAATCATCCTGTGTACAATGTGGGTACTTTCCTAGGGAGAGAGGTGGGCAGGATATCTTCCAACATGACTTGTCAGTTTAACTCTTGTGTTTGTAGGAGGGGCTGTGAAATAGCTATGTTTCCTCTGGTTTTATTTATAGATGTCTATAAATACTTCCTGAAACCCAGTCTCTTTAAGTATCACTTAATTCTGTCATGCAAGACTTAATTACACTGACAATAAATAGACATTAGAATATTTTTAGCTAAGTGTGCTGTCATGATGCTTCCTGAGCATGAAGCATATAATGACTTAAATGTCAGTTTCTGAAGGCCCTCAAAAAGATCTGGAAACAGCTGCTCAAAAATTGCCACAACTGAGCTTGTTTCTATAAATATGAAGTACATCTTGATACACTATGGCTATATCTGTTAATTTTGGTAAAGTTCTTGAGAAAAGGCCATTATTTTTCTGTGGTTTCTCATAACAAGTGACAAAAGATTGTAGCTGACAGATTCTTGAGACACTCCTTAAATTGATTGTCTCAAATCTCAGATAAACATTCTATGGAATAGTGTGAGAGCTCACATTAAACAGAGGGTGAGTACCATCAAAAGGATTGTTTCCTTTCTAGGACCTGATCAGTAAATCCTTAAGTAAACAGCATGTAACGTACTGCTCTTGTTCAAAGAAACTTGCAGGTAATCTTTCCAGCTGCTAACTCCTGTCCAAACATCACAGATGTTGGTGACTGGGAAATACATGATCAGAATATAGCAGATTAAATATCTGGGAGGTGTTAAGCTTGAGGGAGGTTTTAGATGATGTTCTTGGACTTGCAGGGGTTTCCTTCATTAAAAAAAAAAAAAACCAAAAAAAAACAAAACACAGTAATAGTTCTAGTCTGGTTCCAACTGGATGGACTGCAGGGGGGAAAAGCAATTTCTTGTAATCTGAAACATCTTAAATGTTGCAAGTTTTACTAGTTCATTTTTTATAGGCTCTTAGGGTTTCTCTGGTTGGTTGTTGGGGAGAAAATTCCTTGTTAAGTTTCTTCTGGGTCTTTCCTTTTCTCCATTTAACTTGTCCAATGTTTTATCTTTATCTTAAAAGTCATGAGCAAAACTTTTGCTTACTCTTTATTTTAGAAGCTTTTCTTATTGGCCTTTTGATGCTCACTGGTGTGTTTTTGTGTTCTGAGCTGATTATTATTGAGTGCTGAACTGGTTAGATAATCTTTGCACTGCTTATTAGCATTAAAGTTTTCTTCAGTTTGTCACTTAACGTACTAGTGAAATTCCTCTCCTTGCTAAGTTAAGATCTTGTTATTTTTTTTAACCCTGACTGTTAATTACAACTTAATTAAGTCTTGAAAAGAATCCTAAACTGCAGTTGCCATTACCTCTGCTTTTTCAAAACTTAATTTGACATGAAGGATGTACCTGTCATTCTCAATGTTCTTTGAGGGAATGAGAATGCATAATTCTGAAAAATCTTTCTCATTGTTCTTAGAGCAGTGTTTTCTGCAGGTGGCAGGTTATGAAAAGCCCATCTTGTGTCTGAACACCTTTCCTCATGCCTTTGATGTTATTACATTTGGTTTATGTGTAACTCATGTTTCTAGAACCAAACCCAGTCCGTTTTCCTTTAACTGCATATCTTTCTCTTTCTTTTATCGTGACCTACCTACTGCTATTTCAGGGCTGTTTGTTACTTAGTTTTTTTATAGGAAACATCTTATGCAAATCTGATATTGGTATAGGCTGCATTTGCTACATAATGTTGATCGCACTTGAAAGAGGTGTTCCATGAAGCTGTTTGCTGTGATATTTCAAACTTCTTCACCAACTTCTGACTCTCTCACAATGGTTGTTTTTAACTGTCAATCCATATAGTTTTTTGACTTATATGAAAAAAAAAAATACGGAGCTCAACCAACTTCCCTCCATTCCAATGTTAAAGATCGTTACTATATTGACCCTAAGTTAGCCAGTCCAAGAAAAAATTATATTACCCAGCTAAGAGTTCATTATTCCAGGAGTTATTTGCAAAGCCTCCACTGCTGTCTGTAACCATAGGTTGAGTTTAATCTTCATATACAAGCTATTCAAGTAGGTGTCTAGAGTAGATCATAGAATCAGAGAATGGTTTGGGTTGAAAGAGACTTTTCAAGACCATCTAATTCTCCTGCCATGGGGAGGGATACCTTCCACTACACCAGATTGCTCAAAGTCCCAGGTTGTTCAGACTAGCTGGCCTTGAAATCTTAAAATGATGGGGTTTCCACAGCTCAGGGAAATTGTTCCAGTGCCTCATTGCTTTCATGGTAAAAAATTCCCACTTTAAGTCCAATCAGAATCTACTCTCTTTTAGTTTAAAACTGTTGACCTTTCTACTTTACTACAGGCCTTGGTAAAAAGTCTTCCCTAATCTTTCTCTAAGCCATCTTTTACATGTTAAAAGGCCGCTGTAAGGTCTCCCTGGAGCCTGGCAGGCTGAACCACCCCAGCTCTCTCAGCCTGTCTTCACAGGAGAGGTGCTTCATCCCTCTAATCATCTTCATGGCCCTCCTCTAAACTGTCTTCAAAAGGTCCACGTCCTTCTGTTGAGGACCCCAGAGCTGTACACCCCTCTCCAGCTGGGATCTCACCAGAGCGGAGTAGAGGGGCAAAATCCCCTCACTCAGCCTGCTGGCCACGCTGCTTTTATTGCAGCCCAGGATACAAGCACATTGTTGATTCATGTCCAATTTTTCTTGCACCAATACCCCCAAGTCATTTTCTGCTGGGCTGTTCTCAATCCATTCACTCCACAGCCTGCATTAGTACCAGGGATTGTCCCAGCCCCAGTGCAAGACCTTATGTTTACCCTTGTTGAACTTCATGAGATTAAGATGACACTGGTGATAGACCTGTCCAAATAGCTGCTTATTCTTGCTTAACCTTGGCAGGGGGAGTAGAGGAGTTGTTTCTTTTTGCTGCAAAAACTATGATGCCCTCTGAAGAGAATGCTAAAGAAATGATAGAAGTATAAAAGATACTTGTGTTCCTGAGAGTGTTTTGCAAGTCTTTAATAAAGCAGTTTAAGCTGTGATAGCTTCATGATTTTTATTATTTGCATACCTCTGCAGTAACAAGGGAATTAAAATAAATGCCCTTGATGATTTGTAAGAGACAGTGGGATTCCTTTCACTCTGCAGTGTTATTTGCATATGCATTTTTTTCAGGGTTATGCAGAACATGTTTAAACTTCTACTGGTGTAAAATGCTGTGGGAGGTAAACTTGCAGCCAGTATGTAAACTTGCAGTTTGTTTCAAGCCAGTGTTATTTTATATATATTTTTATATATATTCTGAGAAGTCAATAACTGTATGAATGTAATGTTAACCCAGTATTGGGTTGCTGTTTGCTTAAAAACCACTTGAAGAAACAAAACTGTGACCCTCTATCAGTTTGGTTTTCTTCAGCATCTGGACTAATGCTCTCAGTTGTCTTGCTAGCCATGTCTATTCAAGAATTTACCAGCTGGCATTGTTAGATTAGCTGCTGACATGTATTTTTAAATTCTATATACCTGAAGTACCTACAATGCAAGAATTCAGAAGAATTCAACTGCTTAGTGCAGTTGTTTTTACCATTAATTTCATGTTGGTCTGAATTTCCGTTGAAGTTTCCATTGAAGTAATTGTGTGTTTTGAGGAATGTCATTCTCCACATAAAATGAATTTGAAGACGTTCAGATGTTTCCTCAGTTTACTCTCTGTTAGGACTCCCTTTTCATCGTAAGAAGATCTTTTCACTGGAAGGGCGTCCAGGTTCATAGGCTTTGGAGTTGAAGTTTGGTGATCCAGGGGACTCTTACAGGCACAGATTTTTTGTATGAATTATCGAAAGTGACCTTCCTTTAGACCTTGTGGCTTAGACACAAATTAGAAAAGTAGGATGTATATAAGAAGGCAGTGGGCAGACAGTGCATTTCTATACTGATGTTTTGTACCAGAACAAAATATTCTTCCATTTGCATAGCAATTCTTCCATAGAGAGCAGCACTGTTTTTAGGTTTTTTGGCTTTTTTATTTTTCTTGTGTGTGCAAAGCACTCTGTGAAGTGTTGATATTTCCCATTGCAAAGAGTTTAATATTGGAAACTTGGCTAAACCAACTCCTGGCATTCAAAACCAGACTCAGCAAGGTGTTAAACAACACCACTCTTTTTTTTTTTTTTTTCTCCAGAAAGACTACTCAGTGATATCTTGAGGGTAAACCTTAGGCATTGATCAAACCACGAAGCAGAACAGTTCCTACATTGCTTTCTGCTATGTCCTTGAATCTGTAGTGAGCATTGCAGGTACAGCTTGTATGCTCCTGTCCCACCACAAGCTTGACTGGGAGGAGAGCGAGTAAATGATGATTTATGTTTTTTTGAGGAGTAGCAAAGACATCTATGATCAAGCTGATACAGCTGAGATGTTCAGACAGGTAATTAATGTAATTCTGAGATTCTCTAAACAGACACCTTTGAGCTCCTGGGGATGTGCCTTACAGTGGAATTCTGTGAGCATTTTAAATGATACTCCTGCTGAAAGGAGTGCATCTGCCCATCTTTCTCTCCTCAGACTGTGCTGTTTCCCTTTTGCCACCAAAAATGTCCATGAAGCTATGCAGTGAACCAGACTGGGGACTTGATCATGGGGAAAACTAAAACAAGCATTACCTTCTCCACAACTGAGGTTTAACCCACATCAGATAAATTCATTGCAAACATGAGAATGGGAGACAAGGACAGGCAGGACTATTTTTGTTGGGGTTTTATGCTGGTTTAGGATGTTGGAAACTAGAGAGTTTAATTTCTCTCCTGCTTCTCACTAGAAAATTGTAGCAAAAATGTACAGCTCATGTTTGTAATGCAGTGTATAGTTAATTGTGAGTCGCAGGATTGCATACTGTTCTCATGTTTACGTGATGCCTTGGTTGAGAAGCTGCTTCTGCAATCCTTCCTTTCTCCTCTGCGAGGGGAAAGGATGTCTTTGTTTCCTCATGTTTGGTGTTTTGGACAAATCTTCAGTCTTCTGCAGCCAGCATGCAGCTGATCTCCAGTCCATGTGGTCCGAGGGGGAATGTATAGCACTTTGTAGTGGGTAGAAAACCAAGTCAGGAGTTCAAAATAGGAATATCCTCAGAAATTGTTTTACTGATAACTTTTATCTAAATGGCAACCTTTCTCTAGATTCTAGGAAACATATGTAATTGAGGATGTTTAAGTTGTGAGTACAGTAGATATTTTAATGGGGGAAAGGCTGTGTATGTAGTGTGAAAGGCTGTTGAGACCCAGGGCAGCTTATTTTAATACTGCAAATGGGAGTGGAATAAAAATAAAAACCCCTTTTCATTTGAGATAAACTGAGCAGATGAGAAACTTTAATTACACTTTATTTTTTTTTCATTCTCTGAGAAGTTAAATGATACCTCATGACACAGCGCAAAACTAAATTTTATTAGTGAAGTACTGTAAAAATCTATTAGTGAGTTCAATTCAAAACTTGCCTTTAGTATTAAAGTTAAAATGTTCTAATAAATGATTCTTCTTGTTTGCAGATAACTACTCTTATAAATCATAAGGATAAGCCAAAGCGTTCAGACAAGACTCTTCAAGCAATCCAGCGAGTGGGCCAAGCTGTTAACCTGGCAGTCGGGAGATTTGTTACTGTGGGGGAAGCCATAGCCAACGAAAACCATGAACTGAAGGAGGAAATGAGTGTTGCTTGTATTGAGGCAAGGAGAGCAGGTATGGAGTTACTCATGGAATTGTACTTGTGCCATTTTTGGCACACTATTTTTAGTGTCAGGCATAATGTAAGAACTTTATTATTGAATTGCTTTAACCTTCCTCTGCTGGTTCATTCAAGGCCTGATCTGTTACCTGATTTTGTCACTTACTTAAATTACTGTCATCTTACAAATAGGGAATGGAATTGTGTGTTGGCTTTGATTTTTATGGGATCATTTGCCACAAGGAACTACCTGACTGCTCTTTTTTTATGATGTTACTACAGACCAAGAGCAGAGTGTTGGGAATACAACTTTAGAGTTTATTGCTGCCAAGTTAAAACAGTGCAGTATTTTAAGTTATTTGAGTGTTATGCTATTGAGGTCATTGCATTCCAAATCTCAGTGTCTGAATGAAGGTCAGTGCCTACCCATGTTTCATCAGGACTCAGTAAAATGACTCACATCAGTCATCTGATGACTCCCCTCAGTAGAATGAAAATCATATTGTGCTTGCCTTTTTGCTGGATTCAAGTTTTGTTGCGAACTTGGTGCATGTGTGACTTGAATGTGAAGTGTGGATAATTGAGTTGTCTGCTGTCATTCTCCTTCCCCCAGAAGACTCTGTCTTGGTGAATTGGGGTTTGCATTCTCTGATGCTGTAAGAGAATGTCAGCATTGTGCTAGAAACTACTTTCCTAGATACTAAATACTACTCCTTGCATAATATTTCTGTGGCCGTCAATAAATGCATATTCTTAGATCTGCAGTGAAGGCTTCAAGATGACATCTAGTAGAATCTAGTTCCTTTTGTTTTTAGTGGGATGAGGTTTTGTTTTTTCTTTCAAATACTTTTGGATTATGGGAAATTCTACTTGAATCTTCTCCAGTTTGAGCAGGTGGATGAACCAGCAAGTGTGACAGAGATTCTGTTTGCTGTGGCTTCAGGGAGACAACCTTGAGCTTCTGTTGCAGGGACAAATAAATGACCCTTCAACACTAATGTATTGATTACTACTGGATGGAGCACTATTCTGCTCCAAGATGTGAGTTGAAAATGTGTAGTATACTTGAAACTGATCTGTTAAGTTAAAAAGGGGGCTTGGGTGGGTGTTTGGTTTTTATCTTTGAAATGGCCTCAGAGTCCTGAAAAACTTGTCTTTGCTGTCATAACTGGTGTGTAAGTCTGGTTGAATTGCTGTTCTGGCCTCAGACTTTGAGGATAGAGTTCATACTATTATTTGTGATTAAATGAAAAAAGAAGCTTAGAAATTGGGCATGGTGCTGTAAGAAATCCTCTGAAAATCCCTCAACAAGGAGTCACAATGTCTAGAAACATGCTGCTGATGAATGATTGTTCTTGTGATTTGAAGGACTACTCTGGATAAACTTCAGACTGAAAATTCCTAGTCGCTCCAGTAAACTTGGCTGCAAAAAGAAATGTCCTAATTTAAAAACATTCCATTTGTTATGTGAAGCATGTGTTTTCTCTTCAGAGATCCAAGTAAAATGCTGACAAGCCAAAATTGCCAAAGTTCACATTGATAATCTCAGCTGCTGGAAGAGCAGTGCAGTCTGAATCTCTGTTTCTTGACTTGCCAGTTATGCTGTGATTAAGTATTTTTTTCTCCCTATCACTGTATGCAGGAGGAGCTCAGAACCTAAAAATAGTCTATGGTACTTTATCCCAGTAAAAGACTATAGTTCTTTCATATTGTAAGTTTTATTTCCTGTTATGCAGTAATAGCCTCAGTCTAGAGGAGTGGAGATACGGGCTGTTTACATTTCTGTCAGCCTCACGTTTACTTTGGCATGGCTGTGTAGTTCCCTGCATTTGCGATCTGACAATTTACATGGGAGATTCAGTGTAGCAAACATGTTTGCTCCTGGTTATTTGTTTGGTGGAGAGTTTTTTGTGCCAGTGTTATCTCTGTGGACTGTTCAGTGTTGGACAAGAATATTGACCTATGTTAAGGAACCCTATGTTCCGAGGGCATAGGCAGCAGAAAGCCTTTGCTCTTTAGGGCAGGGAATCTGGTAGAGCTGTTCATACTTCTTTTTAGGCAATAAATTAGATTGTGTCTCAGAAATTGAGATTTTTGTTAGCCATAAAAGACAGTTTTAAACACAAAAGGATTTAGACCATTAAGCATCTCAATTTCTGGGAAAAATAGGGAGTCTTTATATCAGTTGCATATCCTGCAGAGGCTTTGAAGAATGACAGATGTTATATCTGTCTCTTGAGAAGGGTATAATCAGTGATCTGAAGTGTTTCAGACTTGTTATGACTATTTCCTTGTAATAAACCTTGTAATTTGATTGACTCAAGATAGAATCCTAAAACACTGCAGAGGGTCATGTAGCAGATCTTGCATGATATTATTCTTGCACTGTGTCAATGTTTACAGTGACAGTATAGTAGTGGAATGTAACTTAAAGAAGCACATTTTAGATGCCCATCTGTGTATTTTTTTTCTCTAAAACTAGGAAAGACTGGCTAATTTAAAAGAGAGCGCACATGTCAGGAATAAGTGTCATAGCTTTTCCAGTATTCTCTGCCAGTTGACTACATAGCCTTAAAGGAAGACATGGAGTAAAATAAAAGCAACAAATAGCTCTCTCCTATTTTTACTTTGGGTTTTAGTACAGAGATGGCTAAATTAAGAAGGCTGAAAAATGGAAATTTAAATGGATAAATGGAATCACAGAATAACTGAAGTTGTAAGGGACATTTTAACTCCCAAGAATGGAGATAATGCAATTTCTTTTTCGTTTCTTACTTCTTTCTTGTGCCCTTACTTAAGGGTGTTTGACCACCTTTGCTGTGGTGAAAGTATTTTCTTATGTCCTGTTCCTTGCTTCTTGTTCCATCACCATACCTATTGGGATCAGTCTGTCTGTGTCTCTCCATATCTGCCTGCTAGGGGGATAGATGTAGAGCACAGAAAACCCTGCCATGGCCTTCTCTTCTTGAAGCAGAATAAATCTCCCCCTTCAAGCACCCCCCTTATGTCACTGGTTCCACTATGTCAGCTGAGGTGCTAAGGAGTCCAAAAGTGGACATGGTACTCCAGATGCTACCTCACAAGTGCCAAAAGGAAGGGAAGAATCATTCCTGCAGCCTTCCAGGTGCAGCTGGCCATTATTGCTAACTCCTGTTCTACTTTGTTGGTCCCCCATATCTTTCCCCACAAAGATTCCCTGTTGACACCTGATCTCAGCATGTAGGGCTGAGTGGTGTTACGCTGATGTGGTATTTACTGTCCCTCTTGGACTTCACAGATTTTCTATCAGATATTTTTTTTTCAGCCTGCTCCTCTGTCTAGCATCCCTGCCCTCCACGGTGTCAGACACCCATTTGGTATTGCTCACACACTTGCTGGGTGACATGGGTTGTCATCCAGGGAATAGTTTTAATGACTCCTGTCAGCCCCAGAGGAACACCACTGGAAGTTGACTGCCCAGTGAACTTTTTACCCATTATCAGCATCCCTAAGCCTAACAGTCAGGTTCATTTTCTACCCATTTTTTTGTTCACTTAGTCCATATCCCTTGGTGAAGTTATAAGGAAACTATGGGGCATCATGGCAGGGGCCATGCTGAAGCTCAGATGCACAGCATTCATTATTTTCTTATTTTAAAAACAGTGTCATCTCATTGTAGAAGGCATTCAGATCAATAAGGGACTATTCACCCTGGCAGATCTATGCCAGCTCTTCCTGATTGCCTTTTTCTGCTTAATGTGGTAATGTCTTCCAAGATTATTTTAGTGGTCATCCTGGAGTCTGATGTGAGGCTGACTAGCCCATAGTTGCCTGAATTTTTCTTGTTAACCTTCGAGATGGATGTGACAATTATCTTTCTATCATTGGAAATATCACCCAACTGTCATAATCTTTCAGTCATGATAGGAGAATTACAGTGACACTGAACTGTTTCTTTGACATGCTCAGATGTTTTTTATAGACCGGTGTACCCAGCTGGATATAGTTTCCTTAGCTTCAACTCTTTACCCCAACAAGTCTTGTTCCTCACAGCTTACTCCCAGGGTTTTATTCCTGTTCCTGTAGTTACAAATCTATAGGCAGAGAAGGAAGCCTTTGTTCTGCTACCAGAAGTCTTGAGTTTCCGTGGCTGTCTGGAGCTTTTGGCAGGCAGATGTTGCAGGTGTTTCAGTGTTCTCTGATAACTTTGTATGACTAGCTGCTTCATAACTTGGTTCATCCTTAAGAAGGTGAATCCCATAGCATAAGAAATGGGATAATGGTGTGCATCCTTTTTTGGATACCAAAAGAACTTTGCACCTGTTTTAATTGTTCTCTATGTGTTTCTACAGCATTTGTGTTGTCACAGATATGGTGAGGTCAAAGAAACAGATGAATCTGCTGACAAAGGTGAACAAGTAGAGACTGGTGTGAAGTGAAATAAATTGAACTGTGGAGAAGGCAATGGTCAATGTGTTTTACTGTCAAATGATCTCCTTACCTGACTGGAGACTTGTCCTACAGCTTCACTGGGAGTGCATCTGGCTACCCCTCACTCTTTGTACTGTAGCTGTACTTTTATAATTCTTTTTGCTTTTAATCCATTTCCAGGTCCTTCAGCTATGGAACTCCCTGTCTCAGACTGTACTATAGTATGGTATATTGGAGTGACTCTCTGATTATTTGGAGCATGCCTTTTGTGACCTGGCCTGGTCCCAGCAAATGTACTGGAAGTTCCTTTACATAATGCAATACTATTTCAGCAGCTTAAGAACCTAAGGGATTACAATTATCAGAGGAGAGAAGCGTTATGAAATGTGGAGCTCTATGGGCTGAAGGACTGTCAAGCATTCCTTGTTCCATAGTGTGTGGTATTTCTGGAGTACCAGAATAATGCAGGTTCTTGAAATGGGACCACTGGCTTTATCAGGCTTTTGGAGTATTTTGCCTGCTTGGGTGAATTACCTTCATTGAGATTTTGAAGATGAGTCATAGGGAATTTGATCAAATCTCCTAGATTTTATCTTTAGGACAATTTATAGGTCAGCTGTAGGTTGATCATCTTGTCTTGCACGCTAACAAAAATCATGTCTCAGGGCTTGCCTGAGCTCAGTCTCCCAGCAAACGTTCTCTGGTTAGACTAGCAAATCACTTTGTCTTTCTTGTATTGTGCTACTATCTAGGCTACTCCAGAAGATTCAATTGGATAGGGTCTGTGTTTCTTTCTCAGATAAGGAAATCCATTAGCTGCAGTGAACGTAAAGTTTTTATCTGCATAAAAAATAAGTGGTCAATTCAGCCTATTTAACTATTTAACTAAATGCAAGTTGAATAAAAAGATAGTGATGAACCAAAAATCAGCGCTTCTTTACCATTTTTCCTTTCCTGTCTCTGACAGTGCCCTGTTCAGTAGCCCTCCTTTGAATGTAAAGTGCAGTAGTCTCACTATAATGCTTCAGGCCTCTAAGTTGCAAAGTTACTGTTTGGAATCTCTTTATTATTCATGCCTGAAGACTTCTAGAGACAGGAATAGGAAACCCATAAATTATGGGAATGCTAATTGAAATTTGGAAAGTGGAGGGGAATTTGTAGTTCTTTCTTCCTTGCTGCATCCCATACTTACAGTGGATTAATGCTGCAAGTTTGGACACTGGTTTGACTTTTGCTATTAAAATCAGAAAAACGCCTCCCATTAATGTTTTCTCCCTCCACGCTCCCTAATTCTACCCATCACTCTCCCCTCAAATAGCTGTAGATTACTGTAAGAAAATTAGTGTTTATAACAGATGGAAGAATAAGGCAGTAGTGAATTGTAATCCACGTTTAAATATGGAGAGGGTGCCACCAACAGTCAGTTGTAGGAAGTAAAATGAAATAAAGAGTTGTAGGTAGCCCTGGAATTGTCTTATCATTCAAAGGTAAAAGTTAAGAATGCTTAATAGCCCAGTATATTTCTTCTAAGTATTGAAAGTAATTTTTTTTTTCCTTCTAGGTGAAACAATTGCACAACTTACAGATGTGGCAAGCTTGGATCATCCGGAATCTGATAGCCACATAACAATCTTTACAGACAAAACGGGTGTGGTAAAAGCTGCAAGGTTGTTGCTTTCTTCTGTCACAAAGGTGCTGGTGTTAGCAGACAGAATTGTTATTAAGCAAATTATAACTTCCAGGAACAAGGTATTATAGCTTTTCTGTTTTGTTTAACTGATACCTGTGGTCAGTGCAAAAGAGTGGTAAATGGGATATTATCATTGTTTCTCTGGAGGAATTATAAAATAAAGAGATAAAATTAATGTCTTGCACATGTTTACTTACCAGGTATCTGAAAGGGGATGGCTCTGAGTCAGTAGGATTAAAATAACAATTTTTAGTGATTCTGCATTTTATGTCACTCACATTATTCACTTATGCTAGAGAAGATACTGTGTTACTGCTTATTTAACTTTAAATTTGCTGTAAGGTGAAAAGTGTGTCGGTTGGTAAAATGGTCAATAAATCTACTTGCTAATGACAGGATGTTTGTACTGTCAGGATCAGGACAAGGAGAGCATTATGGCATCTAAGCAAAAAGCTGTGAGGAATGCACATAAAAGTCTGTGCCAGTGAAGTGAGGTTAACAGATTAAAAAGTTTTCTCGCAGTTTAACTTAGGTCTTGGAACTTAGGATGAAACTACTTGGTTGGTTTAAATAATGTATGGAGGCCCATTTTACCTCAAATGTAATCTATTTCATGCAGTGCGTTCACTGTCTTGCCTCTAGGGTATTCTTCCATTTTTTTCTTCACAATTTGCTAAAACAAAAATAGAAAAATCCTATGTTTGAAAAATGAGAACCTGATAAGGCCTGGGGTTTTCCATTAATTTTGAGCTTGTAATCCAGAGCAGTGCCCCTCTTTCCTCATGCTGTCTCTATTCCTTTGTCCCAGTTTACTTTCCAGACCTGCTGGTCTCTATTTTGCAGCACCTAGATCTAAGACACTCATCAGTTCAGTCCCAAATTCAAAACCAGTGAAATTAACTGCTTCTTCCTGGCTTTAGATTTAGCAGCACTGCTCTGCTGTCTTTGTGCTCATTTCTTCTCCCAGTGGTTGATTCAGTTGGCAGCAGTTTTATCAATATCAGTTTGCTGAAGTTCCTTGTAGCTTTGGTCTTTTTTTGCACTGAAAACCAGAATGATGCATTTAATACCTTTTCTGCTTTTCTGCTGCTGTCTGCAGCCATGCAGTAATCCTAATTAATTTACCTTTCCTCAAGTGGCAGGTTTAGACTATGGAGCAATTGTGCAAATGCGTGTATCATGAAAGGTTAAAGAAGGATATATCCTTTCAGGAGGAGGCTAGGTTTCTGATAATTTTAAATATATATGAAAATATTGTCATATATACACCAGTGCGAATATAGTAAGCATAGGTGTAGCATTTAATTTTGAAAGCATTTAAAGCAATCTCATAGTCCAGAGTAAGTGTATCTGACTCTGACTGCAATAGGCATAGAATTGTAAAATATCCTGAGTTGGAATGGACTCAAGTCCAGCTCCTGACCCTGCGCTGAACATGCCCAAGAGTCACTTCATGTGCCCGAGAGCACTGTCCAAATGCTTCTTGAGCTCTGTCAGGCTGATGCTGTGACCACTTCCTTGGGGAGCTGTTCCAGTGCCCAAGCACCCTCTGGGTGAAGAGCCTTTTCCTAATGTCCAATCTACACCTCCCCAGATAAAACTTTAGGCCATTCCCTTGGGTCTTGTCACTGGTCACCACAGAGAAGAGATCAGTGCCTGCCCTTCCTCTTCCTCTCACAAGGAAGTTGTAACTGCAATGAGATCTCCCCTCAGTTTCCTCTTTTCCAGGCTGAACAGACAAGTGGCCTCAGCCCCTCCTCATGGCTTCCCCTCAAGGCCCTTCACCATCTTCATAGCCCTCCTTTGAACACCCCCTATGGCTTAATATCCTTCTTACATTGTGACACCCAGAACTGCCCCCAGCACTTGAGGTGAGGCTGCCCCAGTGCAGAGCAGAGTGGGACAATCCCCTCCCTTGCCCAGCTGGCAATGCTGTGCCTGATACCCCCAGGACACTGTTAGTCTTTGTGATCTCTTGAGTTTTACTGCATTCTCCTTTCTGTGCATAGTGCACATGTTTGGGAAAGTCTGCTTTTGTCTCTGGTACCAGTAGAGCAGTTCATATCTCTAAGACCAGATGAAACAAATGATGGTATCTTATATAGGCCTAGTATTTATATATGCCCTAATTTTTATAGAGTAGACTCCGGAAAAGCATGTCAGATACTGCTATGATGGATAGCAAAGAGGTTCTTCCTGTAGGACACATTGTGGTAGAGGGATAATATGGGCAGGGATTTAAGAAGTGCACACAAATACTCTGAGACAGTGTAGTATAATATGGCAAAGAGGATGGAAAGGTAGGAAGAGAATCATCTCATGCCAACTGGAGAGGATTCTGGCTTCTTGAAATGTGTCACTGTTCCAGAAAATCTCAGATCCGTTTTCATCTTAGAGATTGACTACCCAATGTTAAACTTCTGCTGCCATTTTTTTTGGCTGCCTATTTCTGAACACCTTTTTTTTTTCGATTGCCATCATCTTCCTCATGTGAATAAAGAGTCAATCAAGGGCAAAGGATAGAAAAACAGATGAGTGGTTGGACATCCAATCCCTCGGACAAATGAAGTAATTGGGATCTTCCAGAATGGTCATCTGTTCTGGAATCCAGCTTTTAGCTGATGATCCCTAGTGATCTTGTTCCTGCTTCCACATTGTCTGCACCAAATATGCTGTCCTTGTGTTCTTGGATTGCATACATTTTCTTCCATACCTGCCCACATCTTTCCTACCTTACAAAATCAATTTCATTGTCCATCAGACTTAGTTACTGCATCTGTGAGCTTAAGGTTTTGCTCCACTCCCTGTCACCAGTCAGGTTAGGAGAGCCAGAACAATAAGCAGGGAAGTGACAGATAGTGAGGGAGTTGCTGCACTGTTCATTTTGGATCAAAATATGGATGTGCCCTGAAGTGATGTCAGCCTACGACTACTGTCTGCAAGGCAACATTCATTCTGCAACAGTAGCTGTGCAATACCTAGTGCTAATTTAGATGTTAATAAGAGCTTAAAGCCTTGGGGTTTTTTTTACATTTTTTAACCTTTAATTTAGAAAATGTATGTCTTCATTACTATCTGTGTGTTTCTTGTTGAAAGTTTTAAAATGAAAAATTATGGATCACAGGTATTTTGCATTGTATCAGCATCTTGAATAAGCTTTAGACAAATTTAGAGCTGTCTATACAGTTTTTCAGAATGTCAGCTCTGCCTGGGATGTCTAGAATTATTCAATGTAATGGAAATACATGTGCTTACACTGAAATTTTTATTTGACAAGAAATCTGTCATGAGAGAAACACAGAAAACTGTAACGGAGTTCTTTGCAACCAAGGTCATTCTCATAAAGTACTACATTTGCTTAAACTTAGAATGGTTGAGCATCATTAATATTTCTTTTTATCTATTCTTAGAAGAGGAAGTTGGACCTTAGCTTGTATGTTTTCCTCTTTTATCTACATCTACTTTTCTACATTCTCACTTTCCCAGTCATTTGGTTCTCTCCTTCTATCTCTCATACTGCTATTTTCACATCTTTATGCATCTTCCTTCCAAGTCCTTCGTACTCCAGCCTTTCTCACAGCATCAACACCCCAATCAGGAAAACTTTTTGTTTCTGCAGCCTTTGTGGAACTGGCTGCCCAACATAATGTACTCAGACAGATTGCTGCAGTCTGATATTGCTTGATAAAGCAGTGAATTCCACAGCAGTTGCAGGTTTTAGTGGGACATTTGTTTTCCTTAGGTTACAACTGAGACTGAGCGGCTGCTCTGCCACAAACAAATGCGTGCTTCTAGGAAAGTTTGTCAGGGTTGCAGAGAAGGGGGGGTTTGTCATAATCAGGTGTGTATACTGCTTTTGTAGTTGTGGAGAAGATATTTTGGCATAGAAAAGGAAAAATCAGTTGAAGTTTCTTCCTTTCAAGTACAGTCTGTTAAATTTTTATGTGGTGTCTTATCTCCAGTCTGAAAGACAATACAGGACTGCTTTGAGTGTTTTCCCTTCTGAAGACTTTTAGTGGATTTGAAAGACCACTTTGAGATTAGCAAGTATATGTCTAACCTGAAAAAAGCAGATGTTAATTTCTGTTATAATCCACAATGTAGTGACTTCACAGGATGCCTTCAGCAATCAGTAATTTATAAACTCTATCATAGTCTTTGCTAAATGTTTGAAAAATGCTGATTTTACATGCTTTAAGGTATCTTGAGTAAGAGCTTGATACAACTTGGGTATGTTTAGTTCTTTGTTTTATGTGCAACCAATAAAAATCTCCAGAGTTAGAGCAGGTTGTTATGGAAAGTATAAAACCGTGTATTCCCTTATTTCTAACTTTTTTGTTCAGTTTTGTTGAATTCTCTTGCTTTTTTTAAATATACAGAGCCACTGAAACATACGTCTGTGTAACTGTGATTATAGACTTTAAAAGTTAGGCATCTGAAATGGAGAGTTACAATACAGTGATATAACATGGGGATATAATCTGCACTTGTTGCTGTCATATCAAATTTAAAACTTTTTTCCCTGAATCTGGAAGTTGAATCTATTAATACTGTTATTCTTAATGCTATGAGGAGCAAGGAAAATGTTTTTTGAGGGCTGACAACACTTTGAATGAAGCATGATAATTAACTTACATTTGATTTCCAGGTGTTGAGTTTTTAATGCTTAAATAGGAACAAAATATATACATTTTAAACTACACAACTTAGAAGTGTCTGTAAATAATGGTACTCCTAATTCAATGATAATGTTTTTTGTTTAGCCTCTTGATAGTCTACAGTATTTTCCCTTATCTTGCAGGTTCTTGCAACAATGGAACAACTAGAAAAAGTCAGTAGTTTCCAGGAGTTTGTACAAATATTCAGCCAGTTTGGAAATGAAATGGTGGAATTTGCCCACTTAACTGGAGATAGGCAAAATGTAAGTATTAGTAAAAGATTGTGAGAGACGGTGCACAGTATAATCTTCATCTTATTATCAGGAAGGTATGGGTTCTTCTGGGATGATAAAGAAAACAAAATAATTGATGGTGTCCTGTCTCTGGAACCTACCCTTTCCTTGCTCCACCCAAAACATGTCTTTTGATTTTAAAGCTCAGGCTGAGAAAAATGGCTGCATTGTTTGCTCTGCATATCTTCCAGAAGTCTGGGAGTGTGTTTTTTGCATTGTTTTTTGGCTTCAGTCACTGTCTTTTGGCTCTAACTTTTCTGGCTCATTACTTTGGTAGAGAGTTTGTTGTTACTTGACAGAAGTATTTGATGTTTGCATGAAGTGAAAAGACTTCATTATTTTAGAAAACTCCAAATGGATTCTAATAAAGCATCAGCTTTGCGGCTTGTTAGAGTTTGGTTTTTTATTATTATTATTCTGGGATATTTTTCTGGGTTTATGTCAAAACCTTCTTATGTTAAGGCAATGAGTTCTAGTTCTCACATGCAGCTGCTCTTTCAAAGCCTTTCATTCATACTGGAAGCTTTTCTCCCACTACTTCTATGTAAATTTAAGGGTTTGGTGAGGCTTAAAAATTCTGCTGTGAGCTCTAGTTGCTTTCCCCTGATAATCCACTCCTCTGTTCAGAACTAAACCAGAGTTTAATATAAATATACAGTCCTAATATCCAGCAAAATTCAGAACTCAGTTTGTATAAACAAATTGGCCAACATCATGCGTTTCTTTTTACTGTTGATGTGTGCATGCTTAGTGTTAAAGAACCATTACTGGGAAAGCTACTTTAAATTAAAGAAAATACCTACTTAGAAGTGAACTCCCTTTTTTTTCCCCTGAAGTATTTTTTCCCTGAAGCAATTGTTCCTTTGAGAGGAAAACATACATTATTAGGAAGTTGTAATCTTTTCAGCTGTGTTGGATTTTCAGTGTTAAGTGGTCTTCTGCTTTCCTCTCCTTGCCTATTTGATGCTTTTTGAAAGAGTGCTATGCACTTTTTCAATTGTTTCAGGACTTTCTTGATATGCTCAGCTTACAATGTGTAGACTGCTATGTGGCACTGCTAGCTTAATGGGGAGGAAACATCCCTCATAGTATTTTTAAGTGTGCCATAAATTCTTGAGTGCCATCAGATTTATCAGAGTGTAATGTCAGAATTTCAGGAATTAACTGTTTTCTTGTTTGGCTGTTTTGTTAGTTTGGTTTCTAATGTGAGTTTGATCTTAAAGATTTTCTGTAGTTGCTAAATACAAACATTATAAAAATGTCAAAACAGACTGCTGCTGTGATTTATCTGGGTGTTTTTGTTAATCTAAGGTATATTAGGATTAATTACCTCCTGTAAACCTTCAGCCAGTCCCATTCAGTTGCCTGTTTGACACTCAGACAGCGCTCAGCTGTCTTTGTGAGCACTGAGAAGATCATAGTTGTAGCTTTCTAAGTTCTTCCCCTTATTAGACCTTCTTGCTTGTTGAGGGGTTCATGTCTTGCCCTCTTCCCTCACATCCTGCTCTGGAGTCTAAATTCTTCTGTATTGATGAACTTTTCTGGGGGTATAGTTCAATTTTGCAGGTGTGTCCATCTTCCCCTGGAAAGTTTTTAAAAAGTTTCTGTACTCAGAGCAGAGAAATACCAAGGAATTGCTTTTTCAGTCTATTTTTTATTACTGGTATGTAGCAAATACAATACTCAAGTAGAAAAAAGATTTAGTTTACATTTCCCCCACTGCAGTGTGATGAAAAGCAGTTGTTCTCTGTCTCTATCTTACCCTCCCCTCCATTTCAGAAAATACTTCTTGTCAGCTATTCTCTTCACCTCATTTTTCTGTTTTATGAATAAAGCTTTATGATAAAGGTATCAAAATTAGCAACAGTTTACATAACATGCTCTGTATCTTGGAGGTCTTCTTTCTTTGAAATCTGAATTGAATAGAGCCAGGAATAAATGCATAAATTACAATCTGTCTGAAAAGTAAGTTCTAGATCATGAGTTAGGCTGAAAATAGCAGTTGTCAGAAATTAGAAAGCTTTCTCACAAACCATTCAGCTGAAAGATAATTTCCTTTTTCCAGTCTCACAAGTAGTTAATATTTTAGATACTGTGTAATACTTAGGTTTGTTGTTTTTTTTTCCTTTTGGTGTTTAGGATTTGAAGGATGAGAAGAAAAAGGCTAGAATGGCAGCATCTAGGGCTGTTCTTGAGAAGTGCACTATGATGCTCCTGACTGCTTCAAAGGTGAGTGAGTTTGTGCACCTTTAAACAATTTAGCTAAGTCACAAAGCATGGCATCTGCCTGGAGAGCTGACTCTCCTCTCTCAGCCCCACTTTAGATTTCATGCTAAAGAAGGGTATAAGTGTAAAGAATTAAGAAAGAAACTCTTTATATTCTGAGTAATAGTGTGAATTTCACTTAACAGCAGTTTAATAGAAAGAATGCACCATTTTCTAGACATATTCTTTAGACTTGCCTTAGCAGGAAGCTTTCATTTCAGTATACAGCATGTGTACTCTTCCATAATAGTTGCTCTGCTTTCTTTAAAAAGACTTGTCTGAGGCATCCAGACTGTGAATCTGCTCGTATTAACAAAGATGGAGTTTTTCATCGGATGAGACTAGCTTTGGAGCAGGTAATAGAAATTGTAACTGACTCCAGACCAAATGGAGAAAATGAAATGGCCCCCATCAGCATATATTCTGGCATCAAAGAATTCAAGGTAAGAGTAGAAATAATATTGTTTTCTACAGCCAATAAAGTACCTCTTAACTAGGATGTTGGGAAAAAAAAAAGGTGGTTTTAGATTTGAGATCATGGAGCTGCATCTCTTCAGCAGCATTGGCTTAAATAACTGTCCCAAAATGTTAAAGAATCTGTCAAGAGTTGCCTATAATTTAATAGTAATTGCCAAAATACACCTCTCTTTCTGAATCAGTATTCATTCAGAGCTCTTATATTTTGTTGAGGTGATTCATTGACATTGAATAAACTGAAGTACCAGGATATGATCAGACCTTCATTAAAATAGTTGTTGTTTGAGAAATCTTGCTTTGTACGTGTTAGTGTTTTTAAGATGCATGCAAAAATATTCATACAAGTGTTTAAAAGAGCAAACTGTCATTTAAAAGAAATGTTCTGAATTGAAATTGTATCCTGTAGCTCAGTGGACCTTTTTCCTCATAAAGGCTTTTCTAAATTTCATACTCCATTAAGAACAGTTAATGAACAACCATAGCTTGCTGCTTTTGAACCTGTCACTTTGATTCACTTTATTTGTTTATCTATTTCCCCTCTTTAAATTTTAACTGAAATTTTTTGGGAGTGCTTCAAAGTATTCAATTTTCTACATACACATTTTTAGAAAGCTACTCAAAATGGATTACATGGATGTGAAAGGATCAAACAAAATTGGAACACATTTAATTTCTGCAAGTTACTTTTTATTGACAGCAGTAGAAAAATGGTGTATTTGCTCTTATTTCTGATAAGGGGCTAGTAAACTGCTGATTGTATTATCACTTTTAAAAAACATCCCAAACCCCAAACTGCGGGTCCGGACACAAGCAAATTGTTGGATTACTTAATAAAGGAATAATAAGGGAATAATTTTGAAAGCACTGAGGAGAAAAATAAAATGTAAAATGATGGATCTGCATTCTGCATTTGCATCACAACTAAATCACATAAATTCTCAAAGAAGTGATGTGCTTCTTTTTCAGAATAAGGTGGAAGGTCTCCGTGAGAATCTTTATTTTCTCTCAAAAGAGAACCTTTCAACAATGCTGGAAGTTATCCTCGAACATACAGAAGATTTCACAGACTCTGCCTATACCAGTCATGAGCACAGAGAACACATTTTGGAGCTGTCTAAACAGGCTAAAATGGAGCTAGAGCAGCTGGTTTCAGTGTGGATGCAAGCTGTAAGAGCTTTTTAGCAAAGTAAATCTTTTCACCTCTACTTTGAAAAGAATTTTGAATGCAGTCTTTCTTCTGGTCTGCGAAGAGAGAACTGAGTATTCCTCACAGTGGGAGCTGATGAAGGAAGCCACAGTTTGTTCTGTGCTTCTGCAGCTTCCATATGTTCTGTCCTCTCCCTACCCCAGTGATATTGCTTCATTGGTTCTTTGATGGCTAAATTAGGCTACTGATGGCAGTAGACTAATTTTAATGAAGATGTGAGTGGAAACGAGGCAGTGATCAGAAGTATTATTGCACTCTTAAACAGTTAAGTCCTTTGATGGGAGTTTAGAGATTTCAATTGTCTTGATCCCATAGCAGTGACCACAGTTTTCTTTCTTGTTTCCAATGGAATATTGGAAAGAGTTAAATTATTGGAAAGGGAAACATTGTAAAAAATTGACTGTGTTTTTAATATTATGGAGAGAGAAGAGAAACAATAAGGCTATTTTTGTTTGTCCTTTTTTTGCATGATTTAAGTGATGGCAGCTTTTAGAGAAGAAGCATGTTAAGCCTGCCTCTATCATTTGTCTTACTTGTTCCTTGAAAATGATAGAAGATACATGCAAAAGGGGAAGCAGAGATGGAAAATACAGATTTGGTTTTGATGCTGATTTGCTTTCAGTCTTGTTCCTGGGGATATGTATAGCACAAAGTCTTATCAACACTCTGAAATATGACAGATGTGTTCTGGTATAGGATATTTACTTAACTGAGTGCATTTCTTATGAGAAATCATTTTTTTCCTTTTTTCCTCTTTGAATCAGGTACTGCTGTCAGGTATTTTTAATGCAGCATTATAGTTTGAAAGGCATATAAATCTTACTGATAATACAGAATATTGTTATGACAAGACACATAGAGAATATTAATTGCATAGACTCCCTTTAACTATAAGAGCTAAACCTGTGTTTAGCTTGGTGTTGGTGGTTAGCCCTGGTAGGCAGCTGTGCAAACATTGCTCAGCAATAAATAACACCATGTTGTCAGCATTGCTTTTATCACACATCAGAAGCAGCAGCATGCCAGGTTTATAAAGAAAATTAATTCTATCCCAGTCAAAACCAGGACACTTGGTTGTTTCTAAATTCTATTACTGGTGGAAAATAATCACCTCTAAATAATTTACAGACTACATTTCAAGAGATAGAAATGAGAGCCTAGTACAAGATTATGCATATATATGATCTGTGAAAATACTTGGGCATGCACATGTGTGCTTATGCATTAAGTATTTTCATTAATAAATAACCCAGCCTGATTGTGACTAAAGACACAGTAGCAGATGAAATAGTAACAGCTCACTGAGGTGAAATTTTGGTTTCAGCTCAACAGCTTCATTGCAAGGTGAATTCAAGTTGAATTTTTTAATTCAATATAGAATGTTTGGTATAACATTTTAGGTACTATTTTATTTTAAAATGGTGTTTATATTTAAAAAAATGCCTTAAACATTTGTTTTACTTTAGGATGGTCAGGTAGAAAATTTCTGGCAGACGTCAAAGAAAGCTCAATGAGGTTTAGAAATAAATTCCTGTGAACCCAAGCAGTCAATCAGATTGCATCACTATTGGTTTTAGATTTAATATGGTGATAAATGTTTCTGTAAAATAATTTCTTGAGTAGAATATACACTGGCTGCACTAGTGAAAGCATTTCATCTAGAAAGAAAAGGCTGTCTTCTAAAACTTCTTGAGCTAATGACATATGATGTGAAGGTGGGGTTTGCTGTTATTTTTGTATAATGTCTTGTTGATTTCTTTCTTTGGTTTGTAGCAAAACCAAAAGACAAAAGATCTCATGGAAGACTTGGAAGTAGCCATTTTAAAAACATGCCAGTGCATGAATGAACTTAAAAGAGAGGTAAGTGCAGCTTAAGCAAGATAAGGTGAATAAAAGTTTGAATTTCTTACTTTTTATACATGAGGTTGTAAAATGGGATCCTGTACTAACGAAGACTCTTGTCTGTTTATAGACAAGAGTAACCAAGTCAGAATTACATCATGGAGCTAGCTACATCATCTTTGTCCTTACTGATTAGAAAATCTGTTGGTTGCATAGGCTCATTGCTAACCCACAAAAAAGAAGTGTTTGGAAGTAAATATTATGTATGTAATCATTATTTTAAGTGTAAAGGCAGACTTCCCTTGGGGATACATACATCACTGTTTGTAAATACATTTTCTTCTAGTGTGTGCCTAAATTAATAAATTACATTTGCAGTTTATTTGTATTTAACCTGTCCTGCTGATTTCCTTAGTAGAAGTATGTTATGACAGTGCCTTATACTCAGGAGTATTTTTTCTCAGCAGTTGGCAGCTGTGTATCTGTCCGTGGTAAATCATTATTCTTTTGCTAAGTGCTTGTATGCTGAGGTTAGCTTGCATACACACATGGAATAGCTGCCTCATTTGGTACATGGGATGGACTGCACTTGCTGTTGAGGGTCTTCACCCTTCCTTTTAAGGAGAGCATTGCTGCCTTGTCTGTTGAACACAATTGAAGCAAATACAGAATCTGGTTTCTGGCAGCTTCCTAAATATTTGCACATCAATCAGCTATCTTTTCAACTGCTTCAAATTGCTCTTCTTTTAAACAGATGGGGAAATGAAGATTAAGAACAGTGAGAGTTTCAACACAGAGCAGTGCAAAGATGTTAGAGAAGTGTGGTGAGCTTGCTTAGGCTGAGCTGTCATCTATTCTAACTGGAAAACCTCAACTGCTGAAAGAATCGTGCTCCCCTTTTTTACCATAGGCAAAATGAGAAATTTTGTCTTCTGGACTATAGTTCTTGCAGCTGTTCTGAAGATTTGAACAGTGCTTTCAATGTGTTTCAGTTCAGTTGCACTTCTGCTGTCAGGCAGAATGTTGCGCTCCAGAAACTGGCAGATACATAATTTTTGCACTTCGATTATGTGCTGGTTTATAATTTGGTTACCATTATGGAGGAAATGGGTAGCAGAGCTTTTCCAAAGTTGCATTCACTTTGGAATGTGAGCACTTCACAGTGCTTTAACTGTGAGAGTCTCCTTTTTGAGTAACATTGTTCTCAGGTGATGAATGAGGTGGAAGAGTTTCCAGTCAAATTAGGATGTGACTGTTTAATTGCATAGATCATAAAGCCACAGGTGGCTGGAATATGTGGTGTGAAAGAAAGGATTTGTGCTCTTAGAAGTAAGTTCAGCAAATTACCTTGTTTTTGTTGTTCTCTGTGTAGTGACTGAATTGATCCCAGAGTGGCCATGCTTCTGTACATGGCTGAAGTCTGTCCTGTCAAACTGACTTGGGGTGCTGCAGTATATCAGTCAGCAACCAGGATTTCTACTAGTTAAATTCAAATATTGTAATTCTAATTAAAATGTTTTTGAGAGCCCGAGTGGCTGAGAACAAAAGACAGCCTTGTTAAAGTAGTTCTCACCCATCTCTGTCTTTTTATGGAAGAAACAGAAGTTATGTTCCTTTCTTGAGGTTATTTTACTTCTCATGATCAGATACAGTATTAAGTAGAAGTATATTTCTATTTTGGATCAGGATGAGAAGAATCTCTAGCAAAAAGGTGATCTCTATGTAGTCTACATAAAAATGAGAATTGCCAGTTCCTGCTCCAACATTACAAGCCTTTAAGATATCCTTTCTTCAGAGCTGACTTCATTTCTGGGATTAGTGATTTGTGCTAATTTTTAATGCCATGTGAGCAGTGTTACATAAATAGTTTATAAGATTGTCATAGCTGGTTTTTCCCCCTCTAAAAAACAGTTGCAGCAGGTTTTGTGGCGATAATTCAGTTGTCTTGTCTTTTGTGAAATTAAAAAACAAATACAGAAGAACTTAATTCTGGGTGCACAGAAAGTACTGCCAGAGGAAAGGGGCAAAAATGGAGTCCAGTGAATTAAAAACCCTGACATTCCAGTAAACATTCTTCTCTACGTAGTGAGTTCCAAGATCACTGCATTCACAAGAGCTGGAAAAATATGTTCTCTTGAACACCAAGTTTGTTCTGTACTCAGAGTAGTCTGGCAAAATGAGTACAATAAGGCTCACAATAATCCTATGAGTATACTCTGCTGTTTCGAAAGAGGTTGCTATTTTGGTTTTACCAATGTTCTTAAGATGGGGCTGATTGCAGGGCACAGGTAACCTAGTGACTAGTTACTAGAACTAGCAGCAGCTGTCACTGATAGCTGTCATCAGCCAGAGTCCTTTGCAGCACAGTTCCTTAGTGTGTCTGGATTTAGGGATGTGTTTAAATCAGAAGCTTCTCCTTGCTTCTTGGGAGTGTAGGGAGATTGAGACGTCTTCAAGACCCATGTCCTTGTAGAAAAGGTACTTTATACTTTCCAAAGGCTGTGTCACAAGCTGATTATCTTCAAGCTTTTCTTTGTTTCACTGATAATTCTAATTTCCAATATATTATAAATTCAATTTTGTGTGGCTTGAGTTTGATTCACACATTTCAATGCATGTTCTTTAAGAGAAGTGGAATGACCATTGTGCTTTGCTTATGCTGAACTTGGTGACCCACAGATTCATCCACCTGGTTTTTCCCCATCTGTAACATAATGAGAAAGCAGTGGTGTGATAACTTCATGGCCTCATTTTACCCAGCTGTTCTTTTGCTTCTCTCCATATGTGGTTGCGGAGTTGGTTTTTTCTTGTTTGTGGGGGGAGTTTTTTGGCTTTTTTTTATTGCAGCGGATGTTATCTTTGTTCTTCGAATAGTAATTGAAGAAATAAAACTCTACGTAATAAGCAAGCTGCATATGACCTTTCATGCCAGTAAATGCTTTGCTTCTTGAAAAATGAATCTGTCTCTTAAGCTTGTTTGACTTGGTACTGGATAGATTTTTTTTTCCTGTTCCATGTTTATCTCTCCTTCTTTTAATGCTCTTCAAGGTCCACAGTGCAGCAACATCTCTGGCAGCAGATCTTCTAAAATACCATACAGATCATATGGTTCTCAAAGCATTAAAAATCACAGGAGTAGAAGGAAATCTTGAAGCTGTAGCAGAATATACTTGCAAGCTATCAGAGCAGAAAGAACAGCTTGTTGAGGTGAGTTCACAGCTGCTTTCATTGTATAGAACACTTATAAAATGAGTGGTTGGATTTGCATCAATCTATTTAGGAAAGCTTTGGTCTGTGTTTTTCTAATTTTTTTTATTGCAAGTTTGCAAGTGTTGTAGAAGGGATTTACATTTGTGCCCAATTCTCCTCATGGATCTAGAATCAGTCTGTATGTAGACATTTGTCTAAAATATTAATAAAAACTTAAGTTTCTAGATCCAAGAGGAAATGATAACCCCTTTGTTTCAAAGCAGCAGACATTCAGAAATAGCGGAATCCAGGTATACAAGAATGCTGGAGATATTCAGTTAAGTTTCTTAATGCAGTCAGTTTGATTTTTTTGAAGAACAGTCAAGAGGGCCACTGAAAATCTTCCCCCTTTGTGAATAGCAGTGTGTGGAGGGGATGTCAGCTATGTGTACCTTGTTGCTGTCTTTCTCACAGATGAGCAGAGCTACCTCTGCCAGCAGGAGACGTACAAATATAGGTCACTTTGATCTGAAATATGGTGATGCCAGCACCTGTACTTGCATTGTAGCCAGTATTCTTTTCTAAAAAATTAAGGTGTACAGGCCTTGAGGATTCCTCCCAGAACTATGAATATGCAGAAGCAACACCCTTGAACTTCCAGGAATGGCAGAAGAATGCTTTGAATTTTTAATTTCAGCTTTAATGTCCCCTTGATCTGTGGTTATTTAGTGTTCTAGTGAGACATTAATTTTTTTCATGCGTAACCAGGAGGTTAAATAGTGCTTGCGTGTGAGACCTTACAGCATGTCTGATGATGGACAGTGCAATAAGTTTCATATGTGCTGTCTCTGGCTTACAAATTCCTTTTGATCTGAAAACTTCCATGATCCTTCTCAAGTTGACTCTTAATCTTCCTAAAAAAAAAAAAAAAA
>VXBI01010433.1:1230172-1243993 GCA_013397375.1 Toxostoma redivivum
AAAAAAAAAAAAAAAAAAAAGGTGAAGGAAACAGTATTACTTCCCTAAACTAATTTGACACTGATTTGCTCAAAGATAATTCAGTCCCTTGGATGATGAAAACCCAAATTTTCTACATGATTGATTATTGCTGAATAAGCCTGTTCCTCTAAAGTTCTTTATTCTACAGTTTTTCCAAGACCTATTATGTGTGTGTTTACTTTCAGTTTTATTCAGTCATAAATATGTGAAATTGTTTTCGTTTTACTTTAATTTAGTTATTAAGAATTTCCTTTCTCTCTGTGGTTTTCCACACCTTTCAAGTCAGGATTTAGCCCCATTTTTATTGTTAATTCTCCCTGAGAAGCATCCAGCTGTGCAGTCCCCAGTAAATATTTGAAAGGACAATTGATAACTTTATGTTTGTTTGTACACCTTATTTTTGTATGTACATCTTTTCTCACTACTAATAAATGCACATGTTCTGCAATTATTTTCATGCTTTTTTAAATAATTCAGATGTGTCGCTTATTGAGGCATGTTTCTGGAACTGAGCCTCTTGAGATTACTTGCATACATGCAGAAGATACCTTTCAGGTCACTGGCCCACAGGTATGTTCTGCTTTTAACTGGTCTCTTCTACTACACATAAATCAATAAAAATTACTTGTGTGAATTTTTAAGATATCTAATGTTTACCTGTTCAAAGCATTCATTTCTAAGAAGGAATTTTGCTGTCATGCTGGGTGGTAGCTAAAAGAATGCACAAGAAAGATCATCAAGCCTGCAAATGTCAGATGAATACACTACAAAGACATAATAGTAGCAGTTTAATTTTGTATTTTGCCTGGGGAGGCATTTGTGAATTCATGTGGAACACTATGTACTAGAACTTGCAGTAGCAAATGCTTTGTTCTTTGTCCAGATAATTTCTGCTGCAGAAACCCTGGCATTACATCCATCTAGCAAGATTGCAAAAGAAAATCTTGAGGTGTTCTGCGAGGCCTGGGAGTCTCAACTGAGTGACATGTCTTTGTTGTTAAGAGAAATCAACGATGTGTTTGAAGGAAGAAGAGGTAAGAAGGCTGTGTAGAAATGGAAAAATGTAACTTCAAATCTAAGCATTTTAAGTGTGATTTAATAAAATTTTGTTTTCTTAAGAGTGGAGTGCAGTAAGCAGTTCCACATCCTGTGGGATCTAGGTAGTAACAGACAAATATGTTGGGTTTCTATAGGTGTCAAATCAGACTGCTTATTGGATTTTTTCAAATAAAAGCAACCAAATATTTAAAGGCTTTATTGATGTAAGATTAGCTGTGTTTAATTTTCTGCACTGGCATTAGTTCTAGCGAAATCAAGTGGAACTGTTCAAAGGGCACAAAAGTGTTTCACTCATCTCTTTGCCAGCAATGTCCAGATACAAGGGGTGTAGGGCTTTCACCCACCCTTTGTTTTATCTAGGACATACCATCAATTCATGACAGACAAGATACAGCTTGAATTGTTTAATTAATATCCTGTATTTGTGGAAAATACATGTATATTCTGTACTGTCAGTTTGCTTTGTATTCACTTCATAATGTAGTGAATGTAGTTATTTGATTTTTAAACTGCTGTCCTTTCTCCTGGATGGAATTTCTGACGACTCTGCACAATCTTGGGATATTTTCTCTGGTTGGTAAGTTTATTGGTATTTGTACAACATGTAGAAGAAAACCTTGGAATCTTAAAGAAAAAAAATTCTGTATCTACTTTTAGCATAGGGTAATTTGCGTTTAAAAATAGAAGGCGTTTTGGTTTTCATTTTTATACCACATAATTTTCTTTCAGATTATCTTTAGTGTAGCCTGTCATACTTCTTAGAGCTGTGTGTTTGTTTCAGTCTTTAAGGTATGATTGCATACAGATAGAATGTAATATATAATAATACAGAATGTCTTGTATTTTTAAGAAAATTGCTCAGGTTCAAAAACTTAGATTTAGCTAAATACAGGCACTTAATGTTTTGTATCAAAGATACAGAAAAAGTAAATCCTTATTCAGGTTAGATGACACTTTATTAATGATACAATACTTAGTCTTGCTATTCCAACTCTTCTTATTTTTGGACTTTATTTTGTAGTTTAACTTTCTGTTCTTGATTTTTTTTTTTTTTGTGTAAAGCAGTTCTTTACTGCCAGCTTTTCGAGCACAGTAGCAACCAATCATGGGGTGAATATCTGAAATTGTTGCTGCTGGTTGGTGAATGAATGTGTGCCTGAGCTTCAAGACTTGTAAAAAGGAAACATACATTGAAATTCTGAGTGGGTTTACAATAATTGTGTGTACTGCAGGTTATTGGCAGTTTGAGACTTTGGAGAAAAACATGATTGTTATTCCAGCTGTTCTTCCATCTTGGTCTGGAATACCACATAAATATGTGCAGCAATCAGAGAGCCTGTTTACGGGCCTTTTAACTTTCAGCGTATTTTTTGTTTATCTGTTTGTTTTGGGAGCCAGGGTCACACTTGCTTTCTTTAAAGAGAATATTTTATAAAATGAAACCTAAATTATGATATTATGCTATAGTTAATGTGTTAGAATAAATTTGGAGTCTTTAGGGCTAGTCATGCAGTATCTGATTTTTTTCATATTCATACAATGGTTTAGCAAGGTTGAATGATAACCTTTTTATATATTTATATCTATCTGTGTGTGTGTGCATACGTATCTATATAGATATTTCTGTATTTAAAAACAAGAGGATGAAAATCATGCAGCCACAGCAAAGCATATCCTTGGCTCTCCAGACAAATTGTTCTTGATGTCATATGCTCAGCCTCCTCTGCAGTTAATAACTTTCTCTAGGGGCTGCTGATGGAAGATGACACATTTTCCATAAGTGGTATTTTCCACTTTCTTTAAAGCATGATTTCACAAGGGCGACCCAATGTCCTTGCTTGAAGGAGGAAAAGGAGGATAGGTAGGTGTTGCTGTGCAGGTTGGAGTCCTGTGTGAGTGATGCAGTGAAGACTTCTCTTGTTTGGCATAACCACATAAGTGTGTTCTTGATAGCGTCTCTCATTTCCACAGTCTTTCTTTCAGCATAAAGTGTTCAGATACCACCACCACTGGTAAGACACTAAGCATAGCTTGTGTTCTCTCTGTGGCCTTGAGTGCATTAGATCTTGTATTGCCAAAACACTGTTAAGAAATCTGTTTTCCTTGTCACATGGCTCAGCCTAGTAAGAGACTTTCCTCTGAATCTGGATTGTTTTACTGTAGCCACCAGTTATGTCCTTAGAAGTAGTTTGGTCTCTTATATCCACCTGTCTTCTACAAAGTTCTCCTCTGTATTGTGGGCTAATCTGGTTTTGTTTGCTTGTTTTCTCTTGTGGGACTTCAGAGTGATTCTTGTCACTAAAAAAAAGGAGCGGAAAAATCTCACCCAAATACCCCCAACCTTTTTTCTACCAGAAAATACCCTGAAGTTACTTTGCCACTTCCAACACAACTGGTGATCCAGTAAATAAATGAAACATATTTACTTGCTAAGAGATTATAGGAGTGGCATTCACAAAACTTTTGCCTCCAAACACAATGGAGGTTCACAATATTTGGTAAGACTTTATTCTTCTCATAATTCATGATACTTGTCTTAATGTTGAGGTTGGTAAAAGTGTCTTTATTTTATAGACTAAAATGTATCAAGTGCTTTATTCATAGTAAAATTGTGACTGTATGTAACAAGAGAGATAGAATTACAGTAAGAGGTATATTTTTTTTTCTCCTCGGTTTAAAATCTTGTATTTTTGTACTACCAATTTAAATGTTTAGCTTTGTTAGAGAGGTCAGAATACAGCTTAAGATGCAAAAATTGAATAGTCACTAAATGTGCTGGACACATCAAATAAAAGAAGCATTTTTCTGATTACACTAGATTCACATTGTTTATGATCATTTCTTTATTTTTACAAGCAATTGCATAGCTCCATATCCAGTGTTTTTTTAATACCATAAAATGAGGTATTTCTCATGCTGAGGTTCCAAATCCACATGGGAGAGAGGAGCTGGATTTAGCTTGAAAGTAAAGCAATATTTTACTCAATTTTAATGAAATTATATACCAGAATGTGCCCAGATTGAAAAGGGCTTGTCTAGGGGAGCAGGATTCATAGGCATGGTGGGGTGGGGGAGGTTGGTGAGCACACCACAGCCCAGTAACCCTCATTTGTATTTTGGAAATATTCTTCTGCTGTGCAGAACTGTACAGCAAGGTAGAGTTGTCCTTCTTTTGCTCAGTCCTAAATCAGTTTTTAATCCAGTGATGAGGAGGCCTGTTCTCAACAATGTTGGTTTGTGCAGGCTGGGATGAGGAGGGTGACAGGCTCCTCAAGAGGGTGGCTCCTGCCAGGCATGGAAAATTTGATTCTGCCCACAGTGGGATTGTTTGGTTCATTTCCATTTGATACTTAACTCTGAGGCTCTTGCAGTTTGAGATGAACAACCTGACAAAAGTACCTTTCCAATCCAAGCTGCTGGATTCAGCCAGTTTCTTTTTTCTAATGTTTTGGTTTGAACATGGTGGAGAATGTAAATAAATAATCCTCTGATTTTGCTCCCTTGTAACTTGGGTCAGAAGTGACAGAATGGTTTCTGAAGATAACATACCTTTCTGCCCTCCTCTTTTGTTCTGCCCACTTGATTTGAGAGGAGTTGAATGTCCATGAGGTTTTTGAAGGGCTGTAGGTGATGAATGGGTGATACAAATCAGAATTTCAGAATTAGGGAGCTCAAATTCTAGAAAGAAGAGTGAAGTAGGTGTGCTGCCATACTCTCAGAAGAAGTAACATCAAAAGTGGGAATTAAAAATTGAAATAGGGGTATTATGGAGGGAAAAAGAGGATTGGAACTAGTAGAAAGCAGAAAATTGGAAGACAAAGAGAATGAAATAATGAAAATTAAGTGGGGAAAAAAAAGGAAAAACATGTTTAAGAAAACACATTAGGAAAAACAAAGGCAGAGTCAAATAAAAGAAGACCATGTGGTGAAAAAAGCCTCTTGATATAATAGCAAAAGTCTGACACACAATCTAAAGAAATTAAATACCTAAAAAATTATATATGTATATTTTGTTGATGTAATAAAATAAAAGTTCTGTGATTACACTGATGGAATTAAGTATTTTCTGATTAAGTAGGATTATCCCTGACCTGAGTTGATCTACTCTTTTGAAAGGTCTGGTACATGTGGGTCTGGTGAAGTGTTTTGTGTGTCTATTTTGTGGTCTTCAGGGTTTTTAAAAATGTTCCAAGAAATAAATAGTTCATTCTTCCTTTTGAATATGGTGAGCAACTAAACCTTGCTAAGCCAAATAAGGGGAATTACTAGAAGAGGAAGGGCAATTTTTATTTTCTTACTTCTGTTTGCCACCACTTTCTATTTGGTTTCCATAATTCTGAATGCCTCCTTGTGTGTGCAAGTACTGTGTCATTGCAGTGAGCATTTTTATTCCATTTGTTATGTCAAAGCTTTTTGTGTTTGAACTTTTTAACAAGGCACAACAAGTTTTTACGTAGCTCCAAGGAGATCTTTTATGCTGAAGCATTTAAAATTGCAAGTTCACTTTTGTTCTTGGTATGTCTTACACGCTTTCTTACATGCCCTTTAGCTGATGTTTTGATGTATAGGATATTGTAAATGACTTCTTATAATTTGTATTGGTCTTTAGGGAGAAATCTTGCTTGGATACATGTTTGGGCAATTAATATCTAAATAACTCTGCATTCTGGAAAAGAAAAAAGGTTATGCAGCTTGTGCCATTAGCTCATTCATCTTTTACAAAACTGTGTAGGGGAAGGAAAAGGTTATCTTAGAAAGGAAGGTTCCATTATTCATATTTTTTCAGGAGGGTTGAAGGACACTTGGTATTCTAAAATTTTAGGAGTAATTTGCCAAGACATGGAGATTATGATCTTCCTGTTGTGTCAGGAGATAAAGGGCATGCTTTCAAAAAATCCTGAATGCACAAAAGAGCTGTCTTCTGAGGACTCAGAATGGAATTTCTCTAGCAACTGATACAAGAGGAGGAATTAGCAATTGGAGAGAGGTTTGCTGTTTGTCCTTCGCTGGGATGCATCCTCTCTGTGTACTGTACTGTACTGACATCCATTGTAGTAGCCCTTGGGTTTTAGTTGGTGGGGTGGGGTTTTTTTGATTGTTTCTGGGTTTTTTGGTAATACCAATTTTTTACTAGCTCTTATGGTTTTTACTCATTTTAATTTGATTTTGCAGACTTTCCTGAGTCTATTGTAATAAATACAAGACTTCATAGACTATTATGTCTTCTGGTAAATGAAACTCTAATCTTGGGCTGTTAGCTCAGGCACTGTTTCTTATTAAAAATAAAGTCTTCTTACCAACTTTTTGGTAGCACCCAAAAAGGATTTTTTGTTTCTTAATTTGTTTTGCTCAGACTTGGAATGTTGTAGGCTCCTGGCAAAACAAGAAACAATTCAGTAAGTGTGTAAAATGCTGTAGAACTTCCTTCTTCATAAAATACAGCACACATGGGATATGTATAGTACAGTGCAACATGAGAGTTTTATTTACATTAATTAGGAAAACCTGCCTAGGTATTTCTCACTAGTTGCATTGTCTAGTCCAACTTTCAGACCATTCAACTCATGCTAAGAAAAGCCATACATGCAGCTACAATTTTATGTTCTGTATTTTGCAACAAAATGAGTGCATGTAGCTAGTGAGTCATTGGAGAGTTGCTTTACTTCCTTGTGAAATGCATGCAGGGGACTAGAAATATTACTGAGGGAAATGTTCAGAGAAGCTTTCTTAATTGACATTTGCTAAAATCTGAGCAGTACAGAGCTCTTGACCTGTCTCTGAAAGCACGAGACAGAGGATCTTCTGCAGTATTCAGAGAGGAGGAATTAGAGGTAAGTAATTTGCTTTTGTAGTACTGAAGTTTAAGGAGGGATGAAGTAAGGCATTTGATCCCACTGATTAAAATCTGCATACAAATTTTGGTATAAACCTGTGTGTTCTTCATAGGAGAGAAGCGTGTCTACCTATCACTGCCCAGACCAGGGGTAAGTTGCTTTTGGGTTTGTTGTGTTTACTCTGTATCTGTTGTTCTCTGTTTGGCTCCTTTCCCTGTCACAACTTGATGGGGACATAACAGTATCTTGGTAACATGCATCCTGACTGCATGGCTGACAGTAAAGTATCAAAGTTGGTCAATTTATTAAATGAATCATAAACAGATTGAAGACAAATGTAACTAGTTATGTAATGTGCTTTAATCACTTTGATTGTATATAAACTTTAATTCCTGTTCGTTAATTTTTATCACATACTCTACTGTCATGCTATATAATACAAAAGTGCATTTTTGCTATGAAAACAGTAGGAATATGCTGCAATATACTGAAAATTAAAATAAAATATAAATCAAACTACCAAGACTTAACATTGTAGCTAGCCTGAGTTAATCTGTTTGAAACAAGGGGTCATGTTTGAGCCTATTTTAGCCTCTTTAAATAATGGGTTCTTGTTTCCTCCTTTGATCTTAAGTGTGTTTAATGTAGAGAAAAAAGTTACATCAAATACCCAGTTTTTAGGTGTGAGGTATTTAATATCCTTAACTGATTATAATTGATATCACACTGTTTCTGTGAGAGCATCTGTGTGTTAGGAAGCCTCCTATAAACCTTGTGTCATGTAATCAGTCATTTGATTCACTTGCTATGAACTGAATCTTTCTCTGGGTAGGAAAAAGGGAAAGAATGGTCTCAAAAGGTACAGTAAGTTCTAGCTTGTTTCATTCTCTTCTTGCTTTCTTTCCTTAATCTGTACTGTTGAGAAATTCAAGTTTGAAATGGTCCTCTGTCTCCATGATTTCTTGTTGTGTAATTCTACAGCTTCAAACACAACTTCTGACCCTTAATGAAAAGATAAAAGATTTATAAGTCCAATATTTATTAAAAAAGTTTTGTAAATCCCATCTGCAGATGTAAATAGAATATGTTAGGCTGCATGAGCATGGGTGAATTTCACAGTTATGAAACCAAATATTGAAACTTTGGATAGGTTTTCTGTCCCTGACAAGTTTAACCAAGACACATAGCTTCTAGGCTTAATAATTTAGAGATTAAATGTTTGAAGTCAGAGTTCCACTTATGGATTCATATGTTTTTGAAAATACTTCAATAAAAATGTTGTGGTCAGCATTTAAACAGTTCTGCTGTGTTACTGTTTGAAATGTTGCTGCCTTTTTTTTTTTAGTTTTGCAAGATACTTACCATTGTGGGGAGTTACAAATGCACAGTTTGAAAGTAGAAATGTGGATTGCATCCACAGCACACCAGAGTTTCTTGACAGAGTAATTTCTTTACCTAGTTGATGCTCTGAGCTTTGGAACTACCTCTCTTCCTGTTGCTGTTCCTCTCAGCAGAGCCTCTCCTCCCTTGTACTGCCACCACAGATCTGCTGACGCCCACACTGTCCCTGCACAGACGCCACACTATTCCTGCCAATCTAATTAGATCACATATTTTGTTACATCTGTTTAATTGCCAATGTGCTGTTTGCTGGTGATGAGTGACACCCTAGACTATGCTGTAGATGAGGACCAGAGCAGCACTGATGAAACACACGTGTAATACTTAAGGCGTATTTTTCCTCTAAAATGTTGAATCATGTTTTAAAAGCAGAATAACGTATCTGCTGATCTGACTTTTACAGTAGTACTATTCAAATAATGCAAGTTAACACTAGAGTGGAGAAAACTGCAAAAACATTCTGAGCTTTCTTTAGTAATTGGTGAATGGAAAAACTTATTTGTTGTAACCAGCGCTAATTTTCTTGAATACTCTTCACTCTGCAGCTTAAATATGTGCCATACTTTCTAGACCAAAGTTTGCATTTACAAACAAATCTAGTTTGGTTTTCTCTTCCTTTCTTCTTTTAAGACACTGCCTTAAAAATGTATTCCTGAAATTGCATTTGTAATATGCAGTATAGTCAAATCACAATTAGTAGTATCAGTCCTTTGTGCTAAATGTTTTGATATGAGATCAGCATTTCTAATACATAGGCAGAATTGCAGTGTCTAATCAGTATAGACATTCATAAGATTCAGAATATGTAAACATTTTTTGATGGGAAAAGAGAAATGGCAGAAAGCTAAACTGGGCACCAAATTGCACTGGAACTTCAGTATGAGTAGTTTTGCACAGATTCTTGAAGTGAGAAATGGAAATGGCATCTTAATCTCCTTTCTGATGCTGTTCACAATGAACAGTGTTGTTTCTTGTTTATTTTTTCCCCTGCAGGCATTATTGAGCCTAATTTGCCCAAGTACTCCCACTAATGAATAGCAGCAGGTTTTTTTCAGAGTTTTTCAGAATCTCAGACAAGGCTCTCAGTTGGGCATTGAGATTATTCACCTTCTTCCTGTGTCTCACACCTCTCCAAGTTATGACAGCAACTTTGTACTACTCCTCTGTAGTCCAGTGGTTTCTGAATGTGGACTGTGCCTCCCACATCTGGTGGTTTTGCTGTCTTTGTGCAGTGAAAGCACCCACACACAAAATTAAAGCCAAGAACAAATAACTACAAAATAAATGATGAATTGCTGCCTAAGAATGCCATGCAGTTGGCAAGCACTGCCTTAGCAGGCAGTCCACTCACATCAGTATCACTTATTATTGTTTTATATGAGCTAATATTTGGCTTGCAGCCAGACTGATATTTTGGATAGTTCATGACTTAAATAAAAGAAGGAAACCCATGAAAAATCAGTGTCAGTATTTGTTTACAGCTGCTTCTCCAGAGTGTCACAGAATAATGTGCTGTCTCCTCACACCGGCATTCACATGGGTTGTAGCCTACATCACCTTGGTGTTAGCCAAATCAGCATCCTTGTTATATCAGTACCATCAGTGATAGAAAAATCAGTACAGGAGTACTTGCTTAAGACTGTTTAGTCCTGAGTATTATTGCGGATTTACAGGGTAAACAGAAGAGACTGTACTGCATAAGGAAGTGGAGCTGGGAACTGTGGAAGAGGTCTTTTCCTTGCAATTTAAGGGCATCTGCACCTGCCATTTCGGGACAGACAGATCAGAACAAATTCTTAGTTTTTGCTGAGAAGTTTGTTTGAACCTCCAGAACTCTCCTGCAAAGTCCTTCTCTGAATATAGAGCTACCTCTTTAAGATTTACTAGTAAAATTATTACCAATTCCTTTTATTTAAAAATATTATTTTTTGTTTGAAACAGAAGCATAATGCAAATCTGAAAGCATTAAAGCCAGTCAAACTAGATACTGAGGTAAGATGCCATCATTTTAGTAAAAAAACTCCTTTCATATTTTTATCTTGTCTGAGGAATGTGTTTTTAAGTGCCATAAATATGGTTACCATTTACAGGAACAGGCAAAAATTGCAAAACTTGGATTAGAATTGCATCTGCTAACATCTGATGTGGATTCTGAGACAGAGAAATGGGAGGATCAGGAGAATGAGATTGTGCAACATGGGCAAGGCATGTCAAGTATGGCCTACTCCATGTATTTATTTACCAGGTAAATACACTGCACATGGCAAATTTTGGTGGGAAAAAGAGCATTAACACTGTTTATAAGAAAAAACAAATTTTCATTTTCAGAGCATAATTGGGACCCATTTAGAAAGGAACTTGATTCTGTCCATAGGATTTATGAATTTTTGTAAATTACTAAGCTGTTTAAAAACCCCCTCATTTTAAACCCTCCTTTATTTTTAAAGGGCTGAACACCTGTTTTGTTGGAGGGCATATATTTAAATGTCTCTTGGGTATGGAAAACATTTTAAGAAGTATGTTAATAAATACTTTGAAAAGCTAAGGGAATTAAAGCACAAGTATATACGTGTAGATGAGATATCTGTAGATGACAATTACTGATCCTTGTGGTACTGAAAAGTGTTTATCTGAAACTTGCCTGTGCAATGTCACCTTTCTTACTTGAAGAATTTAGATTTGCTTGGGGTTTTTTACCAGAGTTGAGATTTTTTTTTGTTACCTACTAGTCCAATAATACTTAGTATGCCAGAGATATGGAATGTTCAGCTTATGAGCCATTGTTAATTCCCCAACCTTGCTGTAGCTATGGAGGTGTTTGTGTAATATTTTTTATTGTGTAATATTTTTTAACGCATAGATAGTTATTGTTGTGTCTAGGATCTTCTAAAAGACTGATATTTACAGTTCACTGGTGTGAACTGTAAAATGTTCAGTGGTGAGACTATAATTTTTGTAAGTAGCAAGCAAAATAATCTGCAGTCTATGAATGGCCTATCTTCTGCTTTTGTTATTTCCCTCAGAGGAGAAGGACTTCTGAAAACTACTCAAGATTTATTTCATCAGGCAGAGGTAATGTATTTTTAACAAAATAGGGCATAGACACTCTGAGTCAAACACTCTTGATTCCTTACACAAAAGTACAGTGAACCATGAATTGACTGGCAGCTGTAAATTTTGAGCAGCCTAACTCTTGATACATATTCTGAAAGTGAACTTCCCAGTGTTCCAGTAGTAGCTTCAGACAGGATCATTACACTGATAGATTCCAGCTAGCAGGAGGGATAGCAAACCAGTACTATGGCAAATTCAGTGGACTTCAATCCATTTGTAGTATTTGTTGTGTCACTTAGTTCAGTCCCTGCTAGTATTAACAGATACTAAATCCTAGTGTGAGCAGCAAGATTTTAATGGGAAAGAAAGAAGATGTAAAAATTTGCACAATGCAAACAGAAGACACGGGCTCAAATGAAGGGATGTGGGATGCTATTTCCAGGATGTATGCCTGTGTATAACAAGTCAGTAATTTTTTTTTAAATTGTCCTTTGAAAGGACAGTAAACAAAAAAACAGGGCAACTGTTATCACAAAACATTTCTGAGCTGCCGTAGTGCAAAAAATCATTGGAAGTTGGGTTTTTTGTTATATGTAAAGGGAAAGCCTTTAAACTCTGCTTATCTGTGAGGATGGCAGTTTGTAGCGTAGCTTGTTATTTCAGAAGTCACTGCAAACTGCTGACTTGTGAATTATATACTTATACAATTATTACAAGTGTTTCCTGCTACCTTTTCACTTAAAAGCATACTATTAAAATAGGACGGGAAAAAGCCGTACCTTCTGTTGTAGGTCCATTTTGTTAAATGCTTTCTCCTTTCAGATTTTTGCCACAGAGGGCACAAAGCTTGCTTCAGCTCTTCATGCTCTTTCAGATCAGGTGATGTATCTTATGACATCAGTGATACTGCTTAGAAGTTGCTTGTGCTGTCTTCTCCCTTAATGTTGGAGTCTTTAACAGTTATTTTGTCTTCCTGGACCACGTACCAGGTACATGATGATAACAAGCCTTTGCTTCTGTTGGAGGCTGAAAAACTCATCTCTATGTGCAAGCAGCTCCAGATAACAGCTAAAGCTTCTACTCAGGGTAAAAGTGCTACATTTACAAAGGTAAGGTAAAATTATATATGAAGTAGCACCTAAGTTATTTTGAAATAAAGTAATTTACTGATTTATGCTCCAGTTAAAATATGGAATTTGATTGCAGTAGTACTGTAATCCACTAGAACTCCATTCAGATAAACAGGAACTGTAATTAAGTATACCTCAGTATATGGACTTCAGGGATCAAAATTTTAAGGAAGGTAATATGTATTTTGACCACTGTAATAATTACCGTTGTTAAGCATCAGTAACAATAACATACATGTAACAAATTCCAAACCCCCAACTCCAGTACGGAAACACATTTGCTTCTCAGCAGGTAGCCTCTACCCGGGACTGGGCAGATTTTTTTCCAATATTCATATTTGCTATAAATAATTACATAGACAGCTGCCATGAAAGTTTCATCACTGTTAACACCAGTAGATCTGCAAAGATCAGAGGGGATCACTATCCCTGAGCCAGCAGTGATCAATGTGAGCAAGACCATTTCCATGCACCTGGATGTTTGTTTCCAATTGGCTGTGGAAAAGGTGTTTGAGTTTTAGAGCGAGGTGTGAAACTGGCTAAAGCATGCAAGCTATTCTGAACCTAACTGAGTACCTTGGGGCTACTCTGTGGTTTGTTTTACACTCTCTAAATTAAATGGGAACTTCAGTCTGTTTCTACAGTGATATATCAGTACACAGCAGTAACAGAGTCTCAAATTGATGTTCAAAGGCTCAGACTTGTGACCTGTGCTGAGTGTTAAGATTTAAGATAACTTTTACTGTAACATTGAACTAAGGCGTAGATGATGCATGGCTTTCTAAATCATGCTGCCTAGACATAAAACAAAAGGAGAACCATGAAGAATGGTGATTATTAATACTTAGATTGTAAGAACCCCTTTCTAAGAGACTTCTGTTACTGTTTAATATATTATTAGTAGTTCATTCTCTTGGAATGTGTCTGCATCATAGCTCAAGTCGTGCTAAACAGAAAGAATGCTCTTGTACTATAAAGAGAAATTTTTTAAAATGTAGGCAAACCCATTTGATTAGGAGATATTTTAAAACAACAAGTATTACTTAACTGAGCTCAAAGCAGATCACCATCTCATGCCAAAAACAACTGCCTAAAACAAGTATTGAGTGGTACTACTCTGCTATTAATTGTTTTGTTTAGGTTGATGCATGCATTCTGAAAACAAGGAATGTGATGACTCTGTTATGTCAACTTCTTCCACTTTGCTGCAAATTACTGAGGAAGGTGAGTATTTGCTTTATCTGCACTATTAGAAGTTTTGGGGTTTGTTTGGCTGGGTTGGTTGGTTGTTTTTAAGAATTCTTTTTATATATGTACACAGA
>VXBI01010433.1:1249127-1268532 GCA_013397375.1 Toxostoma redivivum
GAAAACTTGAGAAACTCCACACCTTTGCTCTGACTCCTGCTGCCCAAAGTAACACTACACCTCTCCTGTACAAATACAGGCCAAAACCATTAAAAGAAAATGGTACAGAAAAAAAACCCAAAGCAAAATTGATTCCAGCACTGTTTGCCTGTTCTGTTTACCCAAATTTAGCACAGGCACTAAAGGCAGCTGTAGCAGCATAAAAATTAAGGTATGTACCATTATTAAGCTACAGATGGATACACAAAGCAGACACTTGCATTTATTATCCAGAGTAGCCAGTCACATTAATAACTGCTGCAGAAAAATATACACATAAAAATAAAGGGCTACTTAGAGCCTCTGCCCCACCAATTTGCCAAACCATGAGTATTTCCAACAGGAGTACATTGCATTGGATGCAGGTTCTACTTTATAAGGCTGACAAAGAGAAACAAGAACAAAACAAACAAAAAAACCAACCTTTTGTCATCCTGCTGATACAAAACTACAGCAAGTTTTAGTCTGTAGTCTTCTCAATTATCAGTTTGGACAGCTGCTTGTCACGGACATTTCTCCATCAATGACTGAAGAGCACTGAAGGGGTGGAATATGCTTGCGTACAGGATAGAGACATTTCTGCCCTCATGCCCACTGCATGAAAGGCAATTAATTTTTCTTATTCTTAAATTAGCAATGTGTTTTGATATGTGGATATTTTAATGTCCGTTGAGCACATCAAAAGCCAGCCAATAATCCACTAAAAACACTGAAATTTGTAGATTTATCTCCATCATTTAGTCATTGATCTTAAAATCTTTTGAGCAACAGTAAGCTACCTGCCCACTTCCTGTGTCATATTTAGACAGGAGAAGTCCAGCTGAACTGGCTACTATTATGGCTGTAGGCTAACAGAAACCAGCAGTGAAAAATTCAAAGCAAACTGAGTTCATCCAAGTCTGAAATCCCTCAGGACTACAGAGATGCCCAATTTCTGTAGCAGCCAGGATTGCGGTGCAGAAGGTGGAAGCCCCATGGGCTGAAGTGCACTGCATTTATGGAATTTTCCCAGACCATGGGTAAACACTGTGCCCAAGCCCTAAAAAGCCTGCTAAGACACAGGGATGCATTAGGAGAGCTGAAGGAAGTACACCTTTGTAACCCCTGGCTTCAAAGGAGGCACAGAAGAGGATTTCATCAATGTGAGCAGAAAAGTAAGTATCAATCTTGCTGACCTGAGGAAAGGCTGAAGGAGGAGAAACTTAGTACACTGGCTGCAAAAACTCCTGTGGTACCCATTTCTCAACTCCTATAAAACCCGCAAACCTCTCAATTAATTGAAAACCTGTTTTCCAAGGTGATAGAATGGTTCCTGGCTTCCATTATATGACAGGTAAAAACAGTTTGTTGGTCTGTCATACACAGTATTATCAAACATTTCTCTTGTTGCTCAAGCTTTTTATTCAGCTGATGAAGCAGTGAATGAGAAATAGGTTCTAATTATTTATTTCTTGGATTTTTAAAGCTAGCTAGTAAGATAGCGTAATTCTGTTATTTATTCATCATTAAACAAGTTTGACATGTTCACCTTCCCTGCAAATGCAGAATTTATTTTGCTATTGGTTTTTTCAACTTCCTTCCTTCAGTGACATTCAGGGTGACTAAACTTTTAATATTAAGCCTATAGGCATAAACTACATACTTAAGTATACATTTATTATCCTTAACACACTGTTTCTCTAGATATGCTACCAAAGAAATTTTGTTATTTTGGATTTTTCAACTTTAGTTCTTTGAAAAAATATAGCACAGGTTGTGTGCACTGAACTAGTAGGCAGCTCTCCCACTCAGCTCATTTTCCTAAAGTAAATCAACACTTTACTTCAGGAAGCTGTTGTAGGAAATGACTGTTTATCTAAGCCTGTAGCACTCCTCCCCCTTGATATCAAACAGGCTTTAATACACCTTTGTCACTTCAGGAAGTGTAAGTGCTGAAGAGTAAGTACAGCACTGCTTTTAAAGTTTTTTTGATGGAATTCACATTATCTTAAAGCTTTGGCAATTTAAGAGCTGGACTTTCGTTGGTAATTTGAGAAACCAGTGAAGAGCAACTCATATCAGAAGGGACGAAACAAGTTAAACATTTGTTGTAAACACTTAGAATGTGGTTTTACATTAATTTGTTTGGAGTAGAAACCAACTGGAATAAGACACAGGAATCCACGAGCTACTGAGAGAACCAGCACCACCACAAGGATGGAATGGACTTATCTGCCTTTCCATATAAACCAAGTGGATCCAGAAGAGATGAGTTTTTACCAACAAACACATACTAACCGTTACGTCTTGTTCTTGTTTTACTTTGCTCACTGTGCTAAAATAAAATCACTTTTATTTTACCTCTTGAAACCAAAAAAAAACCACTGAAGTAAAAAACATGACATATAATTGCATACAGTAAATAAATTCAATAAAAAAAAAATTCTAACCCCCCCCAAACAATACAAATAATATAGACTTGGCCATGTTTTACTAAGTACCACTTTCCACAGTACCATAAGCAATGCTAAATCCCAAGTAAAAAACCCACAAAAACGAACAAACAAATAAAGCCCCCAAAACCCCCAAACTTTACAGTGTTTCTTTCTATCAGGCAAGAAGGGAGGGAAGAACACAAAAACAAAGCACACCAATAAAAAAATCTAGTCTATATCAAACGTACCTCTCCAATAAGGAAATCTGTAGAAAAAAAAAACCCTACCACTTATAATTTAACACCAAGGTGTCCTCCTGGCAACCAGGATTACAAGTTTATGCTGAATACAATCTTATGTTCAAATACTGAGATAAGCAGCATTATCCCAAAACCCAGGAGAATCCCAGCATTCTGCAACAGGAAGTATCCCCACCGGCTACATCCATGGTCACTGGCATCATTGTGGAGCATTTCAGGTACCTAAGCAAACAAGAAAATGTTAAATGCCTTCAAAAGAAACAGCTGCTTCAAATTATTAATTCTTAAGATGTGTCATACAAAATTCAAATAGGCCCAGGCACTTACCATATCCACAAGAGCCACATACATGAACAAGCCAGCAGTAAGTGCAAATATCCACATTGAAACATTGTCTGCATAATGACCAATAAGGATCCCAGTCGCCATACCAAGATAGGCCAGCATAGCTGACAGAGCATTATAAAGCACGGCTTGCTTGACAGTCATACCAGCTTTTAGAAGGACAGCAAAATCTCCTGTAACAGGAAAAAAAAAACAAGACAAAGTTTTCTTCCGTGGGTAAGTACCGCAGTGTTGTCTTATTTACAGTTCTTTTACTTGCAGGATTATTAAGCTACTTTTAAGCTGTTGTTTGCCTTATTTTTTCCTTCATAAAATCACAAACCACTGAGAGACAGAAAGTCAGAAGGTGTGCATGAACAACACAGCAGCAAATACTCTAAGTTCATAACTTTAAAGTCTTTGCATTTTTTAAAGAAGCCGACTTGGAAAAGACCCACAAGGATCATAAAGTCTAACTCCTGGCCCTGCACAGGACAGCCCCAAGAGTCACCCTATGTGCCTGAAAGCACTGTCCAAACACCCCTTGAATGCTCAGCCTTGGTGCTGTGACCACTTCCCTGGGGAGCCTGTTCCAGTGCCCAAGCACTCTCTGGGTGAAGAGCCTTTTCCCGGTATCTAACCTATACCTTTCCTAACAACTTCAAGCCATTCCCTTGGGTCCTGTCACAGGACAGAAGAGATCAGTGCCTGCCCTTTGTCTTCCCCTCATGAGAAAGCTGTGGAGTGCAATAAGGTCTCTCCTCAGTCTCCTCCAGGCTGAACAGACCAGGTGACCTGAGCCACTTCTCAAATGGTTTCCCCTCCAGGCCCTCCACCATCTTCGTACCCCTCCTTTGGACATTCTCTAATAGCTTCATATCCTCAAGCAGTTTGAATTTAAACCACCACTGTAAATGCTGCAGTACCTGATATGCCTGAGTTTTCCTAAAATAAAATATTCCCACTCACAATTACATATTAAATTTATTATCCTGTAACCGCTCTTTGTACTTTTAATCTGTGTTATAAATTTAAAATAATTTCTTTATTAATTTCTGTAAATCACCCTTAACGTCTTATTTTTACTTGAAGGAATGACAGAACACCAGCCAGAAAAGATTTTCTGTAATTCAGAACATACTTTTTCTAAACCAGAGTAATATAAGCTTATTATTTGAAAATAAAATGGATTCTTTGTAAGTTATCTCCAGTTAAAGTAAACAAAAGTGATTTTCAAAGCTGATTTGAGTAATTTGTTACAACAGCTTTTCCTACAAGCTACTGCAATTAAGATGAACTAGTATAATAAAAACATTGCTTAGTATTAACAACAATACAATTTTATTCCCAGCTAACCTCAACTAGGTCCCATTTGTTTCAATTTTCCTATGCCGCTTCATGTCCTCTGGTAAAGAAGGTATTTCCTATCAAGTTTTCTGTTCTGATTAAAGTATAATTTAAATTTTAAAATATTTTTCTTATTTCTAAAACCAACAGAACAGTTGAATTTAAAATTATCAGTTTCATAAGATGAATTTCCTTCTTATATCTGAATTAACAACAGTCAGTACCTGTAATTAATACAAGTTCCATGATTAGTATGAACAAGACTCAATTTTTCCCAACCCATAAAATCAGGTGTGTTTTCTCCACAATAATGGATTTCTGTATAACATTACTGTACAAATATATCAAACTGTTTATATACAGAGAGTTTAATGTTTACACATACTGGTTTACAAGCTCCATTAAATGAAACTGAATGTTCTCCCCTCTGGGGAATTAAACCTTAAAAAAAGTGAAAGCCAACTCTTCTTTCTTCATTCTATACACCAAGTATGACTGTGACCATGACAGCTAAGAAATAAACACCAGTTGCACATCCAAAATGATTTGACAACTGGAAAGATCAGCTTTGTCTGGAGTTCAACTAAGCACATCTATCCTATTCTCACCAACTGCCCTTCAAAAGGGCCAAATACTGAACTCATATTGTAAGACACGAGAATAATTTCTCATGGGACTGCACATGAATTTAAATCACTTGAGCTTGAAAGACAAACTGTTTCCAGAAATATTTCTATGTTGTTTCAAGTTTAATTTAGAGCTACAGCAGTTCTTTGCAAGACTTAATGAAAAAGCAGCAAATGTTATGCAGAAAGTACTTTGACTAATTGTGACCTTCCTTTTAGCAGCACAAGCATGAGAATGAAATTAAGGAGAGATGTGAGAAAAGCAAATTCTGTCACACATTCTCCTGTAATTCACAACTTGTGTTATATACAAGGAGAATAAAAACTACAACTAAAGTAGACAGAAAAAGCTGTAATTGCAAGAGACAGTTTTAAACAAAGTAGCTGAAATATTTAGATTTTTAAACTATTAATTCAATTAAGAAATTGTTAAACAGTATTTAAGTAAATCAGAAGGATCCTTAAACAGACAATCTGACACACATGAAATTTTCTGATCAAATTTTACTCTTCCACATGCACCTGTAAGTACATACACACGTAGCATATGGAAATACTGGTGTCTTACCTAGCTCATGAGGTAATTCATGGCAAAATACAGCCACAGAAGTGCTTAAACCACTAGAAAACCCTTCAGTAAAGGCTGCTCCTATGAAGAAACAGGAAAAAAAAGGCAAACAAAACATTACTACATATTCAGACATCAAGTGCAGAAGCATTGTTGCACATGCTTGTGTCATATTAGGACATATAGTTCACTCAAATTTAAACTTAACTGAACAGTTGTTTATGATTCTCAAGTTGCAAAATTCTTCTTCAGAACTTGCTATTAAAGTAAACCACATTTCACTACTTTATTTCTGAAGTAAGCCAAATACATTCCAACAACACAATCCTTCCCAAAAATGCAGTAAGTGGAAATACCATCTGAAAATGTGGGGTTTTTTAAGATACAAAGCAGCTCAACTGCACCTGAGAGTCAGACACCCTAAGAAAGTCAAGACAACAGTAAGAGGCTACAAAATCAACGACAGATCAACTTCTAAGCAGCTTACTTTTAAGTAAATACCACAGCAGGTTGCTTTTAAGTGGAGAAAAAAAGCCCCAAAACCAAAAAACCCCTTAAACTAGTCCAACAGACCTAATCTTTCTCCTCTTCTCTGCTCCTCCCACTACCTGACATTTTTCTTGCTTGGCAGCAGCTCAGGAGAACATAGCACACTGAAGGGCTGCAGAGCTGCACCACAGCTCACACACAGCATGTCAGGTCCCCAGCTGCATGGAGAGCCTCTCCAAGGGTGTAAAGCCACATCCACTTCCTCTTCAGCTGCTACCAGGAGCCTGCCAGCAAACAAGATGCTGCCAACAAGCAGTGAAGGAGGCACAAAGCCATGTCACAGTGGCTGGCACACAAGGGACCCAGAGGAAGCACTACAATGGCAGTGACTCCACTGGAGACAATCCTTTCTTTTCACTGGGGAAACTACATGCTGACCTAACTCTTGAGAGAGACATGGCTATCCAGGTCTTCAAGTGCAAGAAATGACTGATGCTTCTCCCTGAAGTCATGACAGCAGCAATGTTATGTCTGTGATATGTGCTGTGGCATCCAGGCAAGAGGATGCAGGAAGTGGTGAGAAGGCATCTTTGGATGAGTGGTAACAAGAGGGCCTCCAGAAGAGGTTCTACAGATGCAAAAGCCCAAGCCCATCAACTGAAGAGGAAGGCAAGACCAAAGTAGCACTGGAACAGGAAATATGAGCTCTGAGACGAGTAACATTTGAAAACAGTGAAGTCTGGCAACAACAAGAAGCTTCTGTCTCCACTGCAGCTACCGATCTGAAGAACATGGTTATGGCCCTGGGAACAGTGAGAGGATAATTGAGTCTTGCCTTGCTCAGCAGTTCAGTACATCAGATTAGAAGTACAAAAAGGAAGGAAAGATTTTTTTTTTTTTTAGAGATAGGAGATTGCCTCCCATACTGCTGACCTGTTGCCCAGGGAAGCCCATGGGTTGCCCAGAGCCTGCCTGAATGATGCTGTGGAGACACCATCAAAGCTTGTCTGGCCTGTCATAGATAGATACCAACTGCCTACAGCAACAGAATACAATTCACTTTGGGGCCTTTTTTTGCTACCTCCATAAAGGAATTCCTTGACCACAGAGAGGTCCAGTATAAAAGTACGTGTGGACTGCAGTTCCATGTGTCTATTCAGTCTCTTGGTCGATCAGAGTAACACTAAGGAATAAGGTTACAAATCATCTAAACAAGGAAAGGTGGTGGATAAGCCTACCTATGAACAAAGGGCATCATCATTCACACAAAGACATTTCAGCTGTGGAGGTAACAGTACTGGGCACACAAACCAGGATGTTCCTTAATTGCATTGGTAATGGTTTCCTACTACAGATGACACAAAAGCCAGCCAGAATTAGCATTGTAAATTGACCTGCTGCTCAAAGACAAGGAAACACTGATGGCAAATACAGCAAAAAACGACATCTTTGTGAGAATGAGGCAACTGAGTTCAGGACACAGGAGGAGGCTGGAGGAGGAAGAAGCAAAATTAGGACTCTAGGCTTTAACGAAGCAGACTGACTTATTTAAGGAATTGCAGTGTAGAATACCCTGGGAATCAGTCAAAAGGGATGTGCCCAGAAGGGGTGGCCAGTTTGTAAAGCACAGAGATGCACAAACAAACAAGCCTGTTTGTGTGGGAACACTTGCAGAAGATGAGAAGATGTGCCCAGCTAAGCAGCGTGTCCTAATAAATTAAAATTCAAAAAGGAAGCACACAAGAAATAGGAACAAAGACTGGGAACAAGGAAGCTAAAAGCAGTGGAACAAAAAGGAGGAAGACCAAAGCCCAGCTTGATCTAAAACTAACAAGACTCCAAGGATAACAAGAAACAGTTCTGTAAGAATGTTAGCTGAGAAACAGAGTTCATTAAAATTTGGATCTGTTGATAGATGAGGAAGAGAAATAAGCAGTAGACATAACAAGAGGCAAAGCACCAGCACAGCTTTCATCTCAATCTTTGTCAACAAAGCCAGATCCCAGCTCCCTTCCAGAAAGAGACAGAAAACCACAGAAGCAGCTCTTCAGAGTAATGCAGAAAAAAACTGGAAATGCTCAGGTGCATCCCAGGATGGGACTCACCTGAGGGTACTGACAGAGTTACTAGTGTGACTGAAAAGCTGCTGTCAATCATGTGTGGAAAACCATGGCTACAGAAGGCCCCATTGGAACTCTGGGGAAAGGATAACATTATTCCCATCTTTAAGAATGGCAAAGAAGAGGACTCAGGAGCAGTCAGTGTCATTCAGTTGCCAGAAAGATCATATGGAATATCCTCTTAAAATCCATCTCCAAAAGCTGCATTCAACTTGAGGAGATAATTGACCATACAGATGGTAAATATAACAGAACCTTAGTAGGATTTCTGACACCACAGCAGTCTTATCTGGGCAAAGACGAAATACAGGCTTGCACACTGACTGGACTGCTGTTCTAACAGGCCTGGTGGCTGGTAAGAAGTAGAGCTCACCAGGACAAAAAATGCAACCCATTTTCTTCAGTATCTTCACTAATGATCTGGATAAAACAGATGGCACCAACAGCAAATTTAGGAGAGAGCAGGGAGAAAGTAAGGGCTGAGGCAACACACCAAGCACTAGAGCTTTAGACAAGACCATGGCAAATTTGATTCTTATGAAGTTCAAAGAGGAAAAGTAAGAAGTAATCAAAGTACAAGCTTAAATATCAAGAATATCTCTTTATTTTTTCACTGCTAAGAAGAAGCCCTAAAATGTTAACAAACCAAAGATGAAATTAATGTATCTGGCATTATCCTCTCTTAAGATGCTGATTTATCTTAAAATATATTTTTAAGACATGACTTCTCTCAAAAGCTAAAGAAAAAAATATGTATGCAAGACTAGTGTAAAAATAGTGTTCTGCATTTTACTTATTTAGTTGTAATTACACATAAAAGTTCAAATCACAGATGATCCTTTTGCACAAATGAGTCAGATGCAACAGTCGTAATAAAAAAATAAGCTCTTTTAAATCTTGTTCCTACATAATTAGCACAACAGATTTAAGGAAAAAAGTACCTGATGGAACTTATGAATAACAAATTACATGAAGCAAATGAACTTAAATGAAGGGTTATGCTGGCTAAAGCTATCTTTACAGAAGCGTTCACATCTTCTTTAAAATACAGATGAACTACTACACAAGTAGCATTGGCATTTTTACAACATCATCAAATTGATGTTTTCCCATAATACTTTTAAGCACATACAGAACTGAAAAGAAACCCATATTTCCATTAGCCTGAACAAGCTACACAGCAGGACTTCTGAAAGCTATTGCTCTCACTTGTTCAATAAGCCTTTATTAACCTTTCTCATACTTTTCCCTTCATAACTATAAAGTCATAGCTCCTTCCCAAATCTCCCTAATGCCAAGAGGTAATTGATTCTGTGTCATTTGTATGCAAATCTTCCTTCTACCACATTTTTCACTACTGATCTGCTCAAAAATTTACATTTCATGCTTCAACTTCCATCAAAAACGAGATTAAATCAGAAAGTCTCTTTTCACATTACAGTTTGAATTGACTGAATCTGAACAACTGCAAATATTGCTGTGAGAAAATAATTATTATTTGGTTTCCTCTTCAAACAAGAATGAATTTTTTTCTACAATAAAATTTACAGAAAGACTGATACTGCTGAACTGCCTCCAGTAGGCTAAACTGCCTGGAAATGAGTCCAATACCTGTAAAGATTAGTCTTAAATACAATAGTCAAGATCAGGAAAGATTAGCATAAGTACTGAAGATTATTGATTTGACTTCACTTTCTGTAACTTACTTTAACCTTTTAAATTCAATATACCTGTAGTCTAGTTCTCCTTCTACGAAAAACATGACAGAGTTCCCAAATCTGACCTCTCAGACAGAAGTCTGAGACAAAATATTCAAAAAACAGAATATTCAATCTACTGTATTTGTGATGAAGAAAAATTTTCACTGAAGCATTATAAAAAAAAGATTGAGCAACTGCAAGCATTAAGGGAAAAACAGAGGCATGAACTAAACAGGAACAAAAAGATAAACATTTTGTTTACAAGTAAAATAACTGTTTCTACCTGTTCAAATCTTTTAAAAATGGACTATTATGCTCAGCTCTAGGTTTTGAAGTTTTGAGTATACTATGACCACTGTTTCAGAAAACAAAATTTTCAGGCTAAAACAGATTGAAACCAGGGCCTCATCTCCCTACCCATCAGTGCTCTGGAGGAACACTGATGTGTAACCAGGGCTCAGTACAGGCAGGCAGGCAGATATGCCAAGTGTAGAATCTGACCTTGCTGCATCACAAGAGAAGATGAAAAAGAAGTAAAAAAACCAATGATACTAGTGGCCTGACTGAAGTAAAAAAACACAGTTACTTTGTATGTGATGAAAAATATAAGCTCGTCCTAAAAGCATTGAAATTTTGAACACTGCTGAGCACCTGCAGGCACTGAAATAGAAAATCTTAAATAATTTTTATAAGCCATTTGAAAAATGTTAGCTTTAACTCTTCAAAAGCAGGAAATGAAGCCCAGTTTACAGATTTTCTAAAGAAACACAGCTGCAAACACATAATTTCTTTTTCATATATCACTTACCTCCAGGTTGTTAAACTGGAGATTTTTCTTACTCATTAAGATGATGCTCTCAGAAAAAAGTTTAGGGCCCAAAGATCCTCTGCTAATTAGCTAAACCCTAGCAGAGGAAAGAGACAGCTAGAAGATTTCACTGCTTTCACACCCGAGAAAGCTGCAGCATCCAAGTTAGCACTTACCAATTGCCAGTCCATCACTAAAATTGTGTAGTCCATCTCCCATGATCACCATCCACGCTAGAGTTGCTATCCCTGCGTCCTTCAGTTCTTCGCGCGAGTAGCGCTGACTGTGACTGTGGGGATGATGGTTCTGATGATGATGGTGGTGCAGAATGTGATGGTAGTCATGGTGATGGTGACTTAGATGATCTGTCTGTCCTAGAGTATCATGCAGGTGAGAATGGCATTTGTTTCTACAGCCTCTGGACACATATTCATTGTCAACCTCCTCTTGATGAGAATGAGCTATCATCACTTCTTCTTCTTCTTGTACAGTTGGCTGCTGAGAAATGAAGTTTGATGGATCTTGAGAGTCTACCCCTAGATAGCCCTCAGGCCCTGTTACAAAAAGCCAGAGTACAATGTTACACATTTTTAAAATCACCTAAGAAGCAAAGACACAATAAACAGTTTGGAGACTGATAATCCAATTTCTTGAACCAGAAGATTTTCTTGAAACGTTTCCACAACTTATTCAGATTTCAGAGATAATTCCCAATAGCTCAAAATAAGGAAAATTTTTAGTTTCCGTCCCCTACTGCTGAAGCAGCTACAAATGCTTCCTAAAAGGCAAAAAATCTTTTCATCTAAGACTCACTGCAATTTAAACACAACAGCAAAAGGCTTGAAGACCCAGTTTCACAGCATGAAAACTGTTAGTTCAATTGCTTCAGAAAAAAACAAGTATTTGAAAAGCATGTGCCATTTAGCTATCGAAACTGAAGAAAAAGGATACAGAAGAAGATCATGTTATAGATAATTTTGGAAACTCCTGTACTTCAAAATAAATACAGGCACTTGAGTTTAACATCTGAAAAATAAACACTAAAAAACAAAGTCATCAATACAGACCATTAAATACCCTCATATAAAAATTGCTGACACACCACAGTTAGTTCTTTTAACTAATTTCTGAAACTTAAAAAAGTAAATCCTTCCTCTGCAATTAAATTAATAAATAATTTTTTTTTCTACATTATAGACAAGTATTTCATTAATTATAAAATTACTCTGAAAAACGGAACATGTCTTTTAGCAACAAGAGCTAACAAGCAACTAGTCTGGTGTGTTTTGGCTTAAAAGCATGATCTTGGAATACATGGTCATTTGCACTCTGAATGCTGAACTTCAAGTATTGTCTAGAATTGTGTAATACTACCCTTATAAATAAATAATCACTCAAACTAACAAAACCCAGAAATCTAAATAATGAGTCATGCATATAACATCTAGTAGTCTAAAGAGAAGTGTAGAAGTCAGTAGGTACAGCTGTATTGCAACCTTCACAGAATGACTTTAACTTCTGCTGCCAAAACCAGAATTAAAAGGCTTAAAGTTCCAAAGGTGTGAATTCACTTCTAACTCACTGATCCTTTTCAAAGGAAAGCAGCAAATAGACCTAGTGCTCTACATATCAGCAGACAGGTTTTGTTTTGAAAATAATTCAACCTACTGTAAGAAGCAGATCTACGAGCTGCCATCAATCTGGTGTTTTTTAAACAGTGCTGCCACAAAGTAACAACTGTGTGATATTAATGAGACTTACGATCATCCGCATCCAACTTTTCTTCATTTGCTGAAAACTTCTTACTTTCTCCATCATCTTCATTTTTTTTCTTATTCCAAAAGAAAATACTGCAGTTATGAATATTTTACTTGTTTTTCAGGTTATACATGAACAACATTATATTCAAAACATTTATGCAGCCTGCACAGAAAGAGGACAACATCGAAGCCACATAAAGAGTGTAGAAGAGGAATATTAGAAAAGTACTAAAGTAAGATGACAAAGGCTCCTCAGGCTCCATAGGATGGGAGAAAAAACAAAACAAAAAAAGATCACAAACAAACAAACCCACTCATAAATGCCCTACATTTTTCACAAGAAATAAGCAGGAGGTTTTCATCTGAGAAGCAAAACACATCAAATGGTGAATAATTTATTCCGGTAATTATTTTCTATCATAATGTCAATATGTTTTTTAATAATGTATAGAAAGAAAACCAAGTAAAATCTCTCCTCCTTGCCCACTAAAATCTGTATTACAACAATTTATGACCAGTGACTCAGTATCTACGAGGGCATAATTAGTCTAACAGGAAATCCATTCCTTGTGACTGGGAGGAGACAAAATTCTTGCTTTGCTTCAAACTCTTCATGCTCTTTCCTGTCAAACTAATTTAACTAGAGATAGGGAAATCTCATAGTTCAGCTTCAGTATAAACCATACCAACACAACCTCCCATCTGCTGACATCCGCTCTGCAACTACTGCCTTAATGACCAATTTAATGAGAAAACTAAACAGAGATTATCAGTCTTTGAGGTAGCCTAGCAATTAGCTGTTTTTAAAGTAAGTAATTAGTATTTACTAGTTTTCTTCAAGTAAGGCTTAGGATTGGTTGGAACCAGATGACTTTTAAGATATCTTCCAACTCAAACCACTCTATGATTCTATTATATCACTAACTTCTGCTTTATCTTTCTTACTGGGTCAAGTTTGATACATTCTTTATTCCTGGCTACGCTGGTTTTTAAAGAACTGTTACCACTAATTGGCAAGTTACCAACACCAATGATCTACCAAAATTCAGTTATTAACCTTACACATAAAAACCAGCATAACAATCTGAGAGCTGCAGTTTTTGGGGGAAGAGACTGGAAAGCACCAAGGGGCTTGACAGACTGTATTTCCTCATGGAATGCTATTCCATAAAAGTCACTTTCTACAACATACTTGGATGCTTATTTATGTAAACACTTACTGCCAACCCTTACCTGTCTGTAATTACCTCCTCAATAGCAGTACAATAACTGTACAACGCAAACTTATTGCATCCAGGATTGGAATCAAAAGAATAATAAAACCAGTTTAGACAGCTATAAATGTCTCAAGATGTCAGAAGGAAGTCAGTAATGAAGCGTGTTCTTAAATCACTCTGTTAAAACTAAAGATATAACTGGACATTTGCTTATTAAACAATTCACTGTTATGTCAAAGCCTGTACTATATTGTCTGGTTGTGGAAATAGCAAAGAACCCTTAATAAAAGGATCACACAAGAAGGCTATCACATACTTTAGAAGCGTATGTGTCCCTAATAAAAATGAAATTCTAACACTAATCCAGTCAGCCATTGCTATTAAATTGAAAGATATATGATATTCATGGAAGGTTTTTTAATAAGTGTTTTCAGAAATGAGAATGCTCTACAATAGAGGTTCAAAGTAATAGTCTCCCTACCTTTTTCTTCTTGTCTTTAAATTGCTTTATTAAAGTGATCAAATGCTCCACTAGAAACATGAAGTACAAGCCTCCAAGTGCTGTAAGTCCTTTCCATGTAGAATCCAGGTAAGCACTCTCCTCTGTACTTGGAAAAACAAGATGCTTGTACATAGAGCCTTTTTGATCAAGCAGAGGCTTTTCGTGGTGATGGTGATGGTTTCCATGAGACTAAGGGGAGAACAAAAAGGGGAAAGTCATTATATTCAAAAGAACTGTAATGTAACAAACACAGAAAGTACTCTTCACATCTTTTTTCTCATGTCTGGAGTCCAGACTTGACAATTTTCACAGGGCAAATGCTCTGCTTAGAGACTCAAACAATTACGAAGGATTCTGTTGATTGGAAATTTGTTGATAAGAAGAAATATTGCAAGGACTGAGAACCGGCCTGGCACTGGCCCACACACTGAAGCTGCACAGACACAGCTTAATCTAAGGTGTACAGCTGCCCCCACACAAAATTCTGACACCATCAAAGAAACCACATTTTAAGGAGTGGTCACGGCCAGCACACCAGTTAGCTTCCCATCTAAGAAAACTCATAGATGCCAAACAACCTTTTCTACAAGGAAGTTGGCCGTAATTTCTTTCTTTAAAGCAAGTCTGACACTTATCCCCTTCTTACTGGATACTCGTATGCTCAGAAATAAAAAGCCTTTTTGCACACCTCATTCACACGTTTTGATTTACATAAACTCACACAAAAATGCAAAATTAACTGAAAGGAAAAAGAACCACCTGGTGGATTACAGGCAGGACTAGGAAACCACAGAATCTGAAATCACTTTTATCCATTTTATTTGAAAGCAGGAACTTTTGAAGTTACTTTTGAAAGGGGAGGAGGGGGAGATTATCTGTTTAAGAACTTCAAGAAAGGTAGGAATTTAGCAATCATATTCCCTTTTCATTGTCCCTATTACATAACAGCAATTCCAAAATCTATTAGTTAGTATTTTCCGCAGGACTTCAGAAATGATGGATTCTGGTAAAAAAAAAATCACGACGGGTAAGCCATCAACATAAGTGGCTTGTAACAAAATATAGTTGATTATTCATTTCACATTTGAAGTGTTCAGCGAGCAATTTCCACTATCTCTACAGTCCATTAAACTGGGGAAACAAAAAAGGAAGGGCAGCACTGCAATATACTACTAAGAAAATTTATGCAAAATTCTTGTATTCAAGGAACAATAAAGGGACGTGGTAGCACATATGACTAAGAACAGGAAATAGAGTGGGATAATGCTATGAAGCTCTTGAACTTTTAAAGACTTTGAAATTAATAATACAGATGTTCCAAATGGAAAGCCCTTCCATCAAACAACCTGCATAACAGGGTTGAGAAACGACTCCTCAAACGGGTATGAACTAATAGGGCACTAATACATACAGCTGTCAAGTTTTCTGCTTTGAGATAATGAATGAAACAGTAATTAATACTTACATGTGGAAGGAGGTGTAAGAAGGCATCTCCGCTCAAGGTCCCCACAGCCAATGCCACAAGAAAACTCAAAAGAAACTTGAAAAATACTCGATTCATCAGAGGTACCAATATAACACCCAGCAAGGAAAGAAAGCTAATGACAGAGATGGATATAAAGCCACCAATCCAAGCTGGGGGAAAAAAATGAAGTAACAAAAATAAGTAACAGCTGTAAATTATTTTGTTTGCTTAACATTTCTGTTATCAAACACACCTGGTCATTCAATTAATCAGATGTTAACAAAAGGTATGCCACAAAGATATGTCTCTAATCTTAGTGAAGTGCCAAAAGAAAATGACACTTCTTACAACTATGAAATAGGTTTCTTGCATTTATAACCAACATAAACATTTTTCCATTAAGCTCTGATGTTACAAAAAAACACAGCCTACCTATTTGCAGAGAGTAACTTTTTGGAGGAGTTTCAGCTTTTTCACTAGTAGCATGGACTACGCAGTATTTGCCATCGATCTGATTAATAAGAGCTGGGCAGAGATAACTAAATTCTGTAGCAGTCAACAATACTTGAGTGCCTATTCCATGCGACTGCATCAGTCTGGATGCATTGGAGCACTGTGGAAAGAGACATGTTGAAGATTAATCAGAATCAAAATACCAGGATACATCTTAAAAGGACTGCATGTCCCATCTTAATTGAAATGCAGTGGCACCGCATGAAAGCAGCTCTATCAACACAACTCAAAAACTGGCAACAAACCAATTTAGTAAAAAATGTACTTCCACCCCAATCTTGCCCCAGAAAGTAGGTTTGGGAGTCTGGGTAGATGACGTGTAATTATTACTCATTCTCAGCACAAATGGGTCAGATGCTTTGATGTACAAATAGAAAAAGACTAACACTTTCCAGTCAGTTTTAAAGGCCACCTAAGGAAACATTAACAAGGTCTAATACCTTTTTGTAGCAGCGACTGTTGTGGAATATCTTGTACAGAGCAGTTGTACATACACTCCCTCGAGTAAATAGCTCCCCACTGTACAACCTGCACACAGTCTCAGTGGGTTTAAAGAACAGCAGTACTTCTGCTTCGACAGTGCCAAACACAGCAACAACTTGTGAATTCAGCACCCACCACCACATGCCACACAACACTCACTCAGAACTACCTGGCATGGCTGCAAACATTAAGATCCTGCTTGCTTTTTAAAGCCTATAATCACAAAGGATCTGACTGTTTAAGAAAAATGTCTACAACACAACTATACTCTTTATCAGTGCAATTTTATACTATTTTAAAGTAACACATGACATTTTTCCACAATCTTTTTCAGACTTGTTTTTTAGATACAGCTGGGGAAGGAAAAGTGTTAGAGAAGGACAGTTCTACACTATCACAATGTGAGACAGCTTTGATAAGAATCACAGTACCTTAACTGGATTTTTCTACTTTCACTCCATTCATAGGAAAACAAGACAGACTCCTGATTTAAGGCAGAACCGTAAGTTTAAAACTGTTTTTCAGGTTTAGTAACAGTTTAAAATTTAGTAACAGCTAAATATATAAATCATAAATGCATTAAACCAAGTGTACGTTTATATTTATTTTTCCTCTGAGCTTGTGAACATAACACCACATTCCCTCAAAATGTTAAGTTCCAAGGAAAGTTGTTTGCATGTGTTTGGCTATGGGTACTGTTACACCACAAAACCTGCATCCAGGTAAACAATAAGCACCTGAAAAATAAACCATGACAACTCTCCTGGTGGATCTGGATTCCTGAGAATACAACAGAACTGGCCTCACCTCTTGAGTGTTTTGTTTTTTCAGTTTAGAATAGAGGTTGCTCCCTCTCTCCAGTTCCTTGGGAGGAGCATGAGATTCATTTGCCTTGGTGGCACCAAGCCCGCTGGCATTGCGGCCCCCAGTGACGTTAACGGCCCCAGGGCCAGCCACAGCCACACGAACAACCGTCCTGACTTCCCCGGGCTGCGCGTTCTGGAGCTCGGCGTGGCCGCCTGCGGCAGCCGTGATGACGGACGCCGTGATCTCGTGAGCCGTGCTCTTGCTGCGCACAAAGTTCTGCTGCCGTTCCACACTCTCGGCCTTATGAGGCTCCTTTGCGTGGCTGTTCCTGTGGTCTTTGCTAGCATCAGATTCATGGTTTGGACATGCAGTCTTCTCAGAGCTTTTACTCAATGAAACATGATTATGATGAGAGTGATGATCATGGTCATGGTCGTGATGGTCATGATTGTGGTCGTGATCATGATCGTGGTCATGATCATGGTCATGATCGTGGCTTATTTTAATCTTTTTCATTTTATCTATACCTATATTCTGTAGCAGTTTTCTAAACCCATCAATTGACAGAGAGTTGTTTTCTCCATAACGATTAAAAAGTTCTTGAAGGTGCAACTTCTGTATTAGTCCTGCCAAGTCAGTATTGACACCCACTGTCTTTTCTGGAAAAGCTCTCTCGGATGTATGCACAACAGTAGCCGTCTCCACTCCATGATGGTAACTTTCACACAGCAGTATGGAAAATGATACAAGGAAAATAACTGATACCGTACTCTCCATTGCAGTTCCTTTTCAGTAGTGAAAATAATCTGTAAAAAGAGGAAAATTTAAATAGTTTGCACAAAACCAATCCCGTTGTACTCTGTAACACACAATCATCATTTGCTTAAACAAAAAAAACCACAACAAACAAAACCAAACCCTGCTCGAAGTATCAATGCAACAAGAGACATTTAAATTTCTTACACATTCAGCACTTTTCTTAGATATGTTGCCTCGGGCAAAAGAAGAAGCTGAATACCACAATGAGGTCACTGGCCATGAACATCACCCCAGGTGCCAGCTTGCCTTTGTTTAGCTCTGCCTGAGTCACTGCTAATATGGGGGCTATACGAGAGCCCTCAAGGGTGCACCAACTAAATTCTAGGTTCAAGTTTTCTCATGCTTAAAAGAAGCCCTGTAATTACCCACTTAGCAATTAATAAGTTGTATAAATTACATGTTCCCGCTTAAAAATCGAAACTCCCAACTCTTCATCACTGGATTTCCCGCAGGTTTTGGCAAACCAGCTGGGCAAGTGTTTCCAGCCCTCCACAAAAATTTGGGTTTTTACACCGTCACGTTCTATCTTTGTTTTAACATTAGTGTCGCACAGCTCCTTTCACTAGGCAGGCAGACTATTGCTGTGGACCAGATGCTCACAAGTTTGTGTGCATCATTCCATAAGTACTCCAGCAGGGCTGCGAATTAACTGCTATGGAGATTGCGCGCAGGGCTATGCTACCTCAGCCCTTTTCCGGGGAGATACGGAGAACCTCCGTTCCCAGAAATATTAGTCAGCCTGAAAAACCTCACACCGCGGCTGGCTGCGAGGGGACCTCGTCATTGCCCATAAGCATTTGAAGGAGGAGTGCCAAGAGGATGATCCAGGCTCTTCTCGGGAATGCACAGCAATGGGACAAGAGGCAAAGGGCAAGGAGTGGCACTGGAATATGAGGCAAAACTTTACTGTGCGGGTGACCGAGCACACTGGAACAGGCTGTCCAGGAAGGGTGTGGAGTCTCCCTCAATGGAGATATCAAGAACAGTCAGGACGCAATCCCGTGCCACGTGCTCTGGGATGACCTTGCAGGAGCAGGGCGGCAGCACCAGACGCTCCAGGTGCTCCCCCCCAGCCTGTCCCACCCGGTGACTCTGTGACCCGCTCAGCGCCCACGGCCCCCGTTGCGACCCCGCACGAGCGGAG
>VXBI01010437.1:0-39636 GCA_013397375.1 Toxostoma redivivum
TCTCTTAAACCGAGACAGTATGGGAACCACAGAGTCTCTATTGGTTCAATACTGTAGCTGATGCATTGTCTTAACATCTAGTGTTCTCTAACCTGCAGCAACCCCGCAGTGGAAGTATCCTCAAAATGACCAGGCATGCTAGACAGCTGTTTAATCTCTGTACTCAAGGTAGCTGTACCAAAAGCTCACTGGTACCCTTTTGAGTCCTTGAACTACTCTCTCCTGAGGTATTCCATGTCAAGGACACATGGATCTCTGGGCTAGTAACAATTGTTGCTTGTAAGATGGGCTTACCTCAGCCTCCAACATGGACAGTTGTCAGGATCTTTGCATCACTCCAGAAGCAGAGGATTTTGCCTTTTTGTGATCTGGTAGTTTTGGCGTGTACTGTGCACCACTATCCAGTAGAACTTTAGACTCCTGTGGGGCTGATGTTACAGGCCATCAAATGCATACGGTCCAGTAAAACCAGTTGTCCTCTGCCTGGCTGAAGGCAAGGCCCCTTTATTGCTGGTTGGGGTCTTTATTGCTTGATTTTTGTAACTGCAAAACAGAAGTCAGGGTCAAAAGTACAATCAACCCTTCTACTTGGCTCAACAGACACAGAGACAGTAATTGCCTTTTGGCTTGTTGCTTTTCCTTCCAGTAACCCTAGTCTCCAAATAAGTTTAGTGTTCCACTTCAACATGTCCTCTCTCTTATCTTGCAGGAAGAACTAGAGGGTTGCACGCTTTATGTGATGGTGTGAGTACACTGGTACCCTCTCCCTTGAACAATAAAAGAATTTCAGAATCCATAGAATCCTTGTACTTGGAAAAGACCTTTCAGATCATCAAGTCTAATTGTTAACCCAGTACCACTGTGTTCACCACTAAATCATTTCACATCTACATGTATTTTAGATACTTCTGGGGATGGTAACTCCACCATTTCCCTGGGTAGCTCCTTCCAATGTTTGACCACTCTTTCGGTGAAGCAATTTTTCCTGCTTTCCAATCTAAACCTCTCTCAGTGCAACTTGAGGCCATTTTCTCTTTTCCTATCCTGTTGTTACCTGGGAAAAGAGACCGACCTTCATCTGGCTACCACCCACTTTTCAGGCAGTTGTAGAGAGTCATAATGTCCACCCTGACCCTCCTTTTCTTCAGGCTAAAGACACCCAGCTCCCCCAGCTACTCCTCATAGTACTTGTATTTCATACCCTTCACCAGCTCCTTTGCCCTTCTCTGGACTCACTACAGCATCTCAATGTCTTTCTTGCAGTGAGGGGCCCAAAACTGAACATAGTACTCGAGGTGCAGCATCACCAGAGTCAGTAAATCACTGTCATGCTATTTCTGATACAAGCCATGATGTTCTTGGCCATCTGGGCATGGGCTGACTCATGTTTAGCCAGCTGTTGACCAGGAGCCCCAGAGTCTTTTCCACCAGGCAGCTTTCCAGCCTTTCTGCCCCAAGCCTGTATCAGTGAATATGGTTGTTGTGACCCAAGTGCAGGACCCAGAACTTTGCATTATTGAACCTCATGCAGTTGACCTCAGGCCATGATCCAGCCTGTCCAGATCCTTCTGTAGAGCCTTCCAGCCCTTCAGCAGATCAACTGTACCATCAGCTTGCTGTCATCTTGGAACTGACCGAGGGTGCACTTAATCTCCTCATCCAAGTAATTGATGAAGACATGAAGTAGGACTGGACCTGACACTGAGCCTTGGGGAGCCCCATAGCAACAGGATGCCAGCTCAATATGACTCTACTGATGAACACTCTGTAGGCCCAGCCAGTTTTTAATGCAATGAACAGTGCACCTAAGACAACAGCCAGAATGTTTGGGAAATGGTGTTAAAGTCTTGACTAAAGAATTTAGTCTTTACACAGACAAGCCAAAGCTCTTCTCTCAAGTGCATCACCTCTTCACAGAAGGAGATCACCTACACCTTAACATGGAGGGAGAGCAGAACAAAATCCTGCCTGTCTTAGAGGTTAAAACCATTGCTGTCTGCAAAGCTCACACATTTCAGATCGATATCTGCTCGCTAGATGGCAGCAGATTCAAAAACATCGCTGAAAAATTACAGCTCGAACCACCTATGAATATAATGTAAAGGCATGCTTTTGCAGTGAAATAAAAGTGCAATAATAAAACATGATTAAAAACCTAGCCACTCTGGATAAGGAAAACGCATGGGCAGGGGGAAATGGGAGCACAGGCTTCAGACTGGTCTGCTAAGTGAAGTCTTTTTGCCACAATTTCTATACAATCTCTGCTTAACCTGCCCTCCCAGGCTGAGATTTTTGGCATTCTTCTGGATCACTAGATTACAGCTAGCATGTCTGTGCTTTCCTGTGTGACATCCAAGAGCTCTGTGTCAGTAGAATCTAAGAGAATATATTAGAATAATTTCCTGTTCTGTGAAAGACTTACTTATTGTAATGGTGTTTCACCTGAATAATTTCTTTACTCTGAAGTACAGAAACGGTATAAGAGAGGCAGGTGAAATATATTTAGGTAACTGTCATGATCTTAAAAAGCTCTAGAAGATGTCTATAGCTGATCTTTTCCTCAGAACTTGATCAGTTTCCTCAGACAGAAAACATGCCTGTATCTGCTACAAAATTAAGAATTTGAGAAATAAAAGTCCTGATCAAAAATCTCATAAATTGAAAGGGTAACACCTTCTGTTAGTGTAGGTTGAGTTAAAAGACATGTCTGTCCAGGGACATGGAGCTGTAAAATTCAGTGTGTTTTCAGAGGTTTGTCAGTACTACTATCACAGAATTGAAGAAAGGCTGAGTTTGGAGAGGATGTCTTGTGATTCCCTAACCTATAAATCTCCGTCAAGCAGAATAAACTGAAGCGAGTTACATAGGAACACATCCAGTTGGATTGTTGGGATTGTTATGGGTTTAGGTCTTCAAAGAGCAGTTGTTAGTCACTGTAAAGTTGTTTATTGTAAAGGCACATCAGTCTCAAAAGCCAGAGTTCCAAGTATTAAAGTCCATGCTAAAAGCTTTTGGCATAGAGTCCTGAATAGAAGTAGCTCCCTGAAAGAAAGTCCGGGGCAGGGGCAGGAGCAGCAGCCCTCCGTCACAGAGCCCCAAGCAGAGGTAGAAGCTGCAGTCTGGTACAGAGTCTCAAGAGGCAGATGCTTCCTGATCTTTCTTCTGTTTTTTCTACTTTTTCTTCTTCTTTCTTGTGGTGGTAGTGATGATAATGATGATGGTGGGGGAAGAGAGAGAGCAAAAGTGAGCTCTCACTCCAATACATGGATTCGTATTTACAAATTACCCAATGAGCTAAAAACACGAATCTGGATCATTTCTTCTAAACCTATTAGAATTCTGGTTCTATAACATGAAGGTTTATGTATAATTTGCGTATATAGCCTATCTGTTCTATCTGAAAAATGTTAGCAATATTCTTACTATATTTTTATTTTGTCTAGAACTATGTTTTTGAGCTCTCACTGAAGCTTGGTTTTTACACTAGATTCTAAGGCTTTTGCTCTTTAAGGCACTTAAGACATATTCTTACTTAAACTTACTTACTTAAAACTTAAGCTTACACCTCTATTTCATGTATAAGTGGCTTAAAATACTTTAATTTCTCTAAAGGTTTTTAATTTATTCTTGCATTCTGTTGTCTCTCTGAGGGACTCAGAGTGGCCTCTGTTTTCACACTCCAATGTGGATTTTGAGTGTCTCAAAGGATTGAGATGCTGTGGCCTCTCTGGGCAACCTGTGTCAGACTTTAATTGCCTTCACAGTAAAAAATATTTTCAGATGAAATTTAGTATTTTAATTTGTGCTCATGATCACTTGTCCTGTCGGTAGGCATCACTGAATAGAACCTGGCTCTGTCATGTCTGCACTCTCACATTGTGTACTTATGGAACTGATGAGATACCTTTACCTTGAGTCTTCTACAGACGAAGAGGCCAGCTCTCTCACTCTCTTCTTGCATGAAAGACACTGCAGTCCCTTCATCATCTTTGTGTCCCTCTGTAGGACTGGCTTCAGTCTGCTCATGCTTCTTTTTGTTTTGAGGAGTCCAGAACTGGGCTGAGCCTCAATATATCTCACCAAGGCTGAGTAGAGGGAAAGGATCACATCCCTCAATCTGCAATGTTCTTCCTAGAAGCTGCTGACATTTTTTGCTTCAAATTGTTGGTTCATAGTCAATTTGGTATGCATAAGACCATCAGTCCCATGTCTGCAGAACTGATTTTCAGCCAGTTCAGAACCCAGCATGTACCTGCCCCTGATATTGTTTTTCCCCAGGGTTAGGACTTTGCACTTTGTTGAACTTCATAAGGTACTTCTGACCCAATTTCTCCAGGCTGTCCAGGACCTTCTGGCATATCAGCCTCTCCTCACAGTTTGTATGTCTGCAGATTGTAAGGGTGCACTGTGTACCAGTGTCCCAGTTATTCATGATTATCAAACAATAGTGGCTCCAGGATGAACCCGTAGGGCCCATCACTAGGAAATTACCTCCAACTGGACTGTGCCACCGATCTCAACCCTCAAGCTAGAACGGGAGGGACAGCTACACAGGCAAATCCTCCTGATGAAAGTTACATTTCAAACCTGTGGAGCAGTGGAAAAGGCAAAATGTTCATGTGCTGGTACAACCTGCAGTTTTTCACTGCATGAGTTAAAGGGTGCTGGCAAGGGGACTTTGTAATCTCTAAGAATGTGTCTACAACAAAGCTTCTGCTGGCATAAGCCGACTATGTTATTTTTCCATGCCTCTGTAAAGTGTAAACCAGGCTCAACATGTAAAGGGGTAATGAAGCTTTTTTGTGACACTGATGGCAGATACTGCAGGATATGTGCTCACTCCATAAAACAGATGTCTCCTGCTCTCAGAGCAACCAGGGGATTTTGACAACATTGCTGACATTATGGAAAATATTAAGCAATAATCCTTTCTATCAACATAAATCCCAGTTCTTCAGATAGCTAAAAAAATTGTAAGTCTTTTATTAAGTGAATAGTTTTACAAACTTCACATGTTTTTTAATTCCCAGGTTAATGGATTTTTTTTAATATTACAATAAATTAGATTACAGAACATGACAAGTTGCTCATTATGAGAATTTCTTGTTGTAAAAAAGAATATAGATAGTATTGACTTCTCTAATTTACTGTTTATAAGAAGCATTACTGTGTAAAAATAATTAAATGCTTTCAGTAAATACAGTCTACATACATGTACTTACATATATATGTATATGTAAGAAAACGTAAATGTGAGGAGTCAGATGCTCTGTTCTTTTGAACTGATGTGTTTCTATTGACTTTAAAAATAGAGAACAACCATAATTCAGTAAACAGCATTGGCTGAAGACCCTTTTATACCAAGATTTTCTCAACTTACTTGCCTTTAGCAACTGGGCTGTAAAACTCAAAGTTGTGCACTCTGTGTAGTCAGAAATATTGATCTTCCTTCAGTACTTCTGGGATTCAGTGATACTCCTTAGTTTCTCTAAAAGCAGGCTGCCTATGTGATATCTTTAGACCTATATATAATCTTTAGGTATTTAAACTGAAAATGTGTGCCTAAGTTTTAAGGTAAACTTGTTACATTGTGCTTTTGTAATATGAGTTGTTAAAAGTGAAAAGCTACAGACAGATGAGAGAGAATATGACTTTGTAATATTGTTCTTTCCCCATGCTTTACCTTCAAAAGTCACTTTTGAAGTACTGACAATAACAGTTATGTGGTAGGACAAGATCAGAAAATTACTCAGTTCTGGATGGTATCTTTTCTATCTTGTGTAGCAGCACAGCACAGGTGTACATGAACAGAGCTGTGTTGGAAGTGGTGCCCACGGGATCACAAAAGGACCTCTGCTTTGTCCTTTTGCACTCAGCACCTGTGGTGAGACAGGACACTCCCTGTGCCCCTACAACTCTAGCTTCTGTCTCTGGCTGCTCTGGATGAACAGAGAAAGATGGGATTTCTGCTGCAGACCTCTTGGGGCTGGATACTCTCCTTGTGCCAGAGTGGAATGTGGAGGGTTTTCAGTAGTGTCCAGTGTGAGTAAGCAATACTCTCTATTGAGACTGTTTGGTGCCTGAAAATCTAATGTAAATATCCAAAGTGTCCCAACTCTTCCCAGAAAAGATTGCAGATTGGACAAGAGGACATAGCTAAGAAAATCAAAGAAAGCTTGTTTTGGAGGTCACAAGTCCACAGAATCATGGAATAAGCTGAATTGGAAGGGACCCACAATCAAGTCCCACTCCTGGCCCTGCACAGCACCATCCCCAAGTCACACCATATGCCTGAGAGCATTGCCCAAACACTTCTTCAACTCTGTCAGGCTGGTGCTGTGACCATTTCCCTGGGGAGCCTGTTCCAAAAACCCTCTGAGTGATGAACCTTTTTTCTAATACCCAGCTAAACCTCCCCTGACAGAGCTTCAGGCCATTCCCTCAGGTCCTGTCACTGGTCAGCACAGAGCAGAGATCAGTGCCTGTCCCTCCTTTTCCCCTTACAACGAAGTTGTTACTGCAGTGAGGTCTGTCCTCAGGCTCCTCCAGGCTGAACAGACCAAGTGACCTCAATTTCCACTCAAGGCCTTTTGCCATCTTTGTTGCCCTCCTTTGGACACTCTCTAATAGTTTAGTATCTTTCTTATATTGTGGTGCCCAAACCAGCCCCCAGCACTGGAGGTGAGGCTGCCCCAGCTCAGAGCAGAGCAGGACAATCCCCTCCCTTGCCTGGCTGGGATGCTGTGCCTGATGCCCCCCAGGACAGGGTTGGCCCTCCTGGCTGCCAGGAGGTTCAGCTTGCCATAGACCAGGACCCCCAGGTGCCTTTCCATGGCACAGCTTTCCAGGATCCCATTCCCCAGTCTGTCNAAGCAGGACTTTATTCTCATGAAATTGTGCTGACTGTGACCAATGAATGTGTTGTCTTTCAGGTGTTTTTCAGTATCCCCAGAATAATTTGCACAACTTTATCAGACACTGAATTGAGACTGGCAGGCCTGTAGTTTCTGAGCTCCTCCTTCTTGCCCTTCTTGAAAATCAGGGCAGTGTTCGCCAGCTTTCAGTCATCTGGGATTTCTCTGGATTCCCAAGACCACTCAAAAATCATCTGGAGAGGTTTTGCAATTGCATCTGCCAGCTCTTTGAGGACTCTTGGATGAATTTCATCAGGCCCCATAGATTTGTAAGGATCCAACTGGAGCAGGACATCCTACACAATTTTGGGATTGACTGGAAGTTCATAATTCTTGCAGTTATGGTCCTCCATCTCAGGGCACTGAGACCCCCACCTTGGTCTGTGTCTTGATTTAAAATACAGGTATCTGCCAAAGAAGGCAGGAGCCTTCTTGAAATGGAAAGATGATCCTTTCCCTCCAAATTATGATTCTAATTTCAAAATTATGGGTCTTCTAGGCAAAAATATGGTAAAAGGAGTTATTTACTAGAAAATATATACGTATGTAAGAAGACAGAGCAAGCAACCACTACAAAGCAATAACAGAAATTCCCATGTGTACAATGTGGGTATCCTGGCAAAGGTAGCCACTGACATTCAAGTTAACCAGCAGCAAGGATCCTCTCTCTGGACACAGAGAGGAGGTAAGAGGTGCAGTCTTCCCCTGAAACGCTCATGCAGATGGTGAGGATCTCCTGGAAATGGCAGGCGCTGCAAAGTCCCAGTCAACCAGCAGCTTTTTCCTGCAAGCAGCAGGCTCACCGAGAGGCAGCAAGGAGAATTCCACAGCAGCACCCAGAACCACAATCAAGCCGGACAAAGACTGCCTACCCTCACAAAGAACTGCTAAACCCCCATTCCCTCTCTCCCAGAACTATTTCAGTAGTATGTCAAGGCACTTGGCTACTTGTTTCGTCTCTTAAACACTGTCATTCACCATTTCTGTGACAACAAATGGGAAGGAATTCCCTGAGAAACGTAGCCCAAAACAGTCCATTTGTGTTGAAGATGGAAGGTAAAGAATGCATTACATACCCCTGCATTGTCCATGTTCCTGTTTGTGAGGTGACCATCCTCATCCTGTAATGGGATATAATGGGAGTTTGAAAAAACTCCTTTTATTGTTCCCCACAGTTCTGGCAGCTTCAGCTCGAGCTGATTTCTAGCCACATGAATTTCCTCCCAGCAGTAGCAAGCAACATCTCTCTGTTCTCTCTGTGTCACTTGACCTTGCTTCCACTGGGCATACACCTTCCTTTTTTGCCTTATTTCCAAGAGAACATTCTTGCTCAGCCAAGCTGGTTTTCTGCCTCTCCAGCTTGACCGGTGACATTTGGGAATGGCTCTTAAAAGAGGATGCTTAAGAAGTGACCAGCACTGATGGATGCCAACACTTTGAAAAACATTTTCCCCCGAGATCTAATTACTAATTGCCTGAGCAGCCTGAAGTCTACTCTCCTCATGTCCAGAGTTGAGGTTTGCCGGCACTTTTTGTCCTGTCAACAGAGATTTTAAGCTTAATCACTTTGTGGTGTCTTTGGCCAAGGTGTCTGTGAATCTTCACTTCACTTATGAGATCCACTCTCTCGGCAAGCAGTAGGTCAAGAGAAATAAGGAGAACTACTGAATAAGGTAACATTTTTGGACTAGTTTCCCCTTGCAAGCATATGTATTCTTAAGAGGGCAGTTGGCATAAGGAAATGCAGGTTTCCAGTCAGCCTTAACTACATAATTCTGGCATTTAAGGAATTGTTAGCATTGTTATGGGGTGGTTTTCCAAGCAGTAGAGGCACATTATCTTTATGTGGGAAAGGTCTGCCTTTCCTCTAAAAGGAAGCAGGACAACAATAATGCATAAAACACTAATTCTACTTTTTTCCTTTTATTCCTTTAAAAATATGGATTGTCCAGTGTTACAGATTGTCTAGGGTTAGAAATGTATTGTATTATCTTTTCACGTGCATCAAGTTATTGTATTTAGGCAAGTTTAAAAAGCCCCTTGAGTATATCAGAAATGTAAGAAGATGTAAATATTTCTGAAATGGGGAAGCTAGGAAAGTGGACAATCTTAAGCCAAAAGCTTTAAGATTGTCTTTCTAATGTTGGGTCACTAGATATGTGGATTAGAGGATTATTTGGAAAGAAACAATGAGGCTTTGTCTGAACATATTGATGTATATTGCTGTTTATAGTTCCCAAGAAAGGGTGTGGGGAGTTTGGTTGCCAAAATCAGAAATGCAAGTTGTTCCATACTATACCAATGGATGTTTGATACATGTGTTAGTACATTTGCCCTTAGTCTGGAGAAAATTGGTTCTTCCTTTAACAGCTCCTTTGTGGCAGGTAACAGTGAGTCAACAATAAACTCTGAGTATTTTAAGGCTTCTCTGTAGCACAGGCAAAATTGAATTTTACTTCCCTGTGGATGAAAGCAAGATAACTCTTTGTGGGCAGAAAAGTGTGGTTTTGTGGTAGTGTTAGACTTGATGCCGGGGATGATGGTACTGGTAGGTAAAGAAATTTGTGAGGGAAATTTGGAAGTTAGGAGAAAGGGGCTCAGAGCAGCCTCTGACAGCTTTGCGGAGCTGTTCAGAGGCAAGGAGAGATGAATACTATATCAGGAAATTTTTTTAGAAACATGGGCAAAGTTGCACACTTATCTCTGGGAGGGGTGGGAGACCTCTGAGACCCTGAGGTGACAGGTTTTTGGGCAGTAAAAAGTATGTGAAGTTGTCACATTTCCCATTAGTTAGCAAAGTTGAACATGGATATGGCCAGTGCAGGCAGATGGATGATGGAGATAGCAGGGGTGCAACAAGCAACCTTTTTGTCTGGGATGAGCCCTCCTTCATTAGCATACGTTTCTCTGATCCCACATGCTGCTGTTCTTTATGACTTCAGATCTTGCACTGGTTTCTTTGCCCAGCTGTTGCTTCCTATCTTTTAGACCCTTTATGCCTTCTGAAGATCTGCAATAGTAGCCAGAGCAAGTGAGGGGAGAAAGCAATGCTACTGAGGCTCCTCTGGAACACCTGATGGCATACACCTTTCTTGGTGCTTGGTTGCCTCTTTGTGCTTGGATGGAGACAGGTACCAAAAAGAGCTTGCTGCTTTGGCCGCTCATTTTAAAGAAAATTTTGGAGAAAATTTTCTAACTCCATTTTTCTCTTGTCTTTCCCAAGTTTGTGATTTCAAGCTACAGCCTAGATGTCTGAAATTTTTTCTGAAGTTGATATCCTATCAACAAACTATAGATCAGAAAGAGTGGATAAGGTTATTTTTCATATTTTAATAATTTAAAAGATGCCCCCAAAACTAAATTTATATTGCCCCAAACAAACTTTCCTTTGTAGTAATCCCAAAGTCTATGCTTCAGAAGAAGAGTGCCTTCAAAATCTTAAATATAGAAATATACCTTGTACAGATCTTGAATGCACAAAATCTTGAGTATACATTTATTCAAAATCTCAAATATACTATCTTGGATGTATATCTGGAAATTACCTGAAACACAGTCATGTCCTGATACCCTTTATGCATGTTGAGTTGTAATCTACAGTAGTTTTCATATATAATAAATATTGTTTATGAATAAAGAAGGTTTCAACAAGAAAATGGAGTAGCACTGTAGTACATAGTATTTTCCTGGAATATAATTGTTTTGGAAATGATAAGAAATGGACATGGACAGTGGATTACTGGCACCTTTTCCCTTCCTTTGTCTGTGCTATATCTGGTCGTGTGTCTGGGAGCATGCGTGTCTCATCATGTGTTTGTGTATTTGGGATCATGCAAAAGGGTATGTTCATGATGGCAGCTAGTTGCTGCCAGACCACAAGAGGGACCCAAAGACGTGTTGCTGCCTGGTACTCCGTGAAAACTGGAAGGATCATTAGCTTCCAGGTTGGGTTTTCAGAAAAGTAGCTTATTTTCTTTTAATTTTAGCTTTCAGAGATTTTGCTGTGACTCACCTGTAAGCTTTCTGAAGGAAAGTCTGAGAAAGGCTCTAGTAAAAAAGGCTGCTAGAGATAACAGATAATTTTAAACAACTTTGTCATGGCTGCCAAGTGCACTGGGGAAGGCAGTGTGGCATCTAGACTGATAGTGGCAAATCGTCTGAAGACATTAGAAGGAAGGGATCTGGACTCATGTATTATACTGTGGTATAATACTGTGGGTATAATATTAAGAAAATTAGCATCTGGAATTTTCCTTTTATTAATATTTTGAACATTATTAGTAATTTGAACATTCAGCCAAGCAGACAACTGCAGATGATGAGACCTTTCCATAAATTAGAGGAAAAACTTACCAAAAGTAAAGTTGCTCCAAAAATATAATAAATTGGAGACATTCTGTATTATGCAGCCTTGCTGCTGCAGTAACCCAACGTTCCTCCAAAAAACTATTGTAAATTGTACACTGCATGTGCAAACAGGGCATGTCTTTTGTAGCAGTGGAAAATATCTTTGATATGGGCTGATTTGGTCTGGAAAGAGCGGCTCTACTTGGATTTAGCTGCCTCAGTGGACTCATAAAGTAGTCTTGAGAAATGTCTTCCTCAGTGAAGAGATCTCAGATGCCTTCTTCACTGGGACTGCTACCCTTCTCTTCCTCCCTGTGGGCAGGAGACATGAGGCAGGGCTATCTCCTGGTACTTATATACCCTATTTTACTCAATGTAAATAGTAGCCATGTTTTTCTGTGTAAAAGAATAATTTCCAACAGAAGGGTAGGGGGAATGACTAGTAATTATTTTATTGCAGTGACAGCTGACAGCTCCTTGTTCTTCAACTAAAAATTTAGTACTGTTGAGGGGTGATGTGGTAATCTAGCATCGACAATGACAGAATATTGTTATACCATATTGCATCTGGGCAGCACCCTCAGTCTGAGATCAAGAAGATAATACAAAGTTACCCATGATTTACTGTTAGGGCAGCTGGGCCCAGGGAGTGATTGCCTTGGGGTCAGGTAGTGAGTCAAGAGCACGACTGATAGCAGTGTCCTTCTTGGCCAAAGAAGTGATGAAGTGGTCTTCTCCACAGCCTCTCTCTTCTCCTTCTGCTGTCATGCTCCAGATCACCTTTCCAGGCTGAGAGGTGCTACAGAACAGCATACAGGCTTCAGATATGCACCCACCCACTGTGGAAGTACTGCAAGTGCTTTTCTCTGTCCTCTACTCAGGACAGGCCATGCCAAATTCTGACCAACAAGAAGGGGCTGCAAGAAATCAATTTGTATTTTCGCCTCTGTGCTGTATGAAGGGAACATACAGTATGAAGTGTAATGAAAGACTGACATGAAAGGCTGTTCCCTTCCCTCTCTGCTTTTTCTGGCAGCAGCTGAACATGCAGTGACAACACACCTTCCATTACTAATATTTTGAAACCTAGAGCAGGAGAGTGCCTCAAACCGCAGCCTTATAACGTAATGAAGAATACACACAGCTGCAGTAACAACCACATAATTATTTAATTAGTTTTTGACAGCTTCAAATTGCACAGGCGAAGGAATGCATGAACCGCACATGGAAACCTGCCAGCAAAGGTTTTACACGTACACAGATGGTTTTAGCTATTGTAAGCGCAAAGCCAGGTTGCTGCACTTTTATTACAAAACCTAATAGCACATCATGTGCTGCAGAAGTTATATCAGGGGAATAAAAATGGTACATGTAATGATATCTTCTCCCTTATTTCAGTGTTACTCTTATATCTGACTTCCCATAAGTGAACCCTGCGAGACCAAAGGTAGGAATATTTTAACATTAATTTAAGTAATCTGTAAAGTAACAGGGTTTTTTGGCTTTTGGAATAAGTAATTATGATACCACTAATTAAGATTACATATAAATTTATATTTTAATATCCTATAATGGAGATGAATTAATTAATGTCTCTTTTGGGAAGTATTTTTATTTTTATTTTTATTTTGAAAAAAGAAAGACAGGCTCACAGAAGTGGAACAGTTTGTCAGAAACCATGGTGTGATTCAGGGACAAGAGAGACAACAAATTAAGAATTTCCTCTGTTTTCATTTGACTCTGCAGAGAGCTAGGACAAGAAATTTCAATATATAAATGCTGGAAAAATAATTGTCTGCAACAAAATGGATGAAGAGGGCACTAACATTAGTAGAAATTTGTCTTTGGCAAATTGATTACTCCAAAGGGGAAGATAATAATTTAGAAGTGAAACGAAGCATAATGTACGGTAAATATTTGCTCTTCGGCTGCTGCAAAGCCAACACCCATCTCCCAAGTCACTCAAAGTGTTTATAATTTCCATGTGTCGCAAGCTCCATGATTTTATATTAGAGGGGAAGTGATTTCTCCTGAATGCACCTAATTAAGGCTAACAACTAAAATAAAACATAAATTAATTCAAAACTTCACTCTGCACTCTAAATGAACACAAACGTCTTAGGTTTAAAAAGTTAAGTCCCCCTTTTTTTCCACATAATTGAAGTTTACATATTTTCCAGCCTTTGCTCTTTATGGTTCTGGCTGGGATAGGAAATGCTAAAAGCCCACAAGAAAAGGCTATTCCCATAGAGCTGTGTAAAATATTCACAACAAAAACCTAAACCATGCAGAACACATGTGGTTTCAAGTTTCACAAGAAAGTCAAAACCCAGACTCTGTTTGTTGAAGTCTGTAACACATTTTGAATGAAACTGGGCCTGTTTTCAAGAAAATCTGGTCAGATTCCTGGTTTTGAGTTGAAACCATCTGAAATATGGCATTTGGCAAGTTCTCAGAAGACATCTTGAGGCCTGATCTCACTGATGCTTCAAGGGGGACCTGCTGTAGGTAGGAGGTAAGTGGAGGGGATTTCAGGTCTCAGCTAGGGTAGTGGAGCCATGGCACTGTCAGGGGCTTTGGGGCTGAGCAAACCAACACAGCATTGGTGGGTCTCCTGAGGTAGTGAACTGTAGTCAAGAATGGTTGTGCAAAATCATGTGGCTCACATCCAGGGCAGGAGATCGGGAGATCTTGTGCACATCCCTCAAAGGATGCCTTGCTGTGCCTTCTCATGTGCCTTCTCATTTACTCTGAGAATAAAGACTAGGGGACCTCGAATACTTTGGGACTGTGTTCATCACTATACTGCATTTTATAGGATTTATGTGGATATCACTGCATCCACATCAAAAACACACCTTTATTTTACTTACAGAAATCTCTCTGAGCAAATGAAAGACTGTGAAGAAATACTTGGCACCTATGATGAAACACTTTTTGAAGAGCTTTGTATAAGAATGAGTCACTAGTTGATGGTGAAGCCTCAGACTCAAAGATGTTATCAAGATAAAAGTTATGAGCTAAATTCCGGTATTGCAAGGATGGATATCAGGGCAGAATTTTTTCTTGTGCATTCCTAGAAACATCTTTATCTCATACTAATACTACTGTAAATTATTTAAACTGGAAGGCTTTTAAATCAACCTTACTTTAACTTTCTCTCCTGCTATCACTTTTAAAAATTCTGTCCCTGCAAGAAGTGAAAACAGACTAGGAAATTTATAGTCAAGGTATTAATAATATGATTCAAATGCAATACTATCTATACAGACAAGTTTATTTCTTGATCTCATAAACAGATACCATACACAACTACCAATACATTCTCCCACTTATATTGCTGTGTATGGGAATATCTAACAGTGAAAATAAAAACTGTTTTGTGCTGAGGCCAAAATGTAAGCAAAGAACAGAGCAGATGGTTTATGAGTACATGGAAAAACAGCATATGTCTGTGTATAAGGAAAGAGCTCTAGATCAGACTAATGAGTATAGAGTATAGTTTTCCTGTTTTCTCTAATGGTATTTTATATGTGCAGTTCTGTGAATCCAGCACTGTGAGGACAATAATTATGCTCACAAATGAAATATAGCTCATTAAAGCTCCACTTCTTCCATCCAAACTCACTTTAATTAAGCATAGGTCAATCCTGTGCAAGATAATTACATATTACCCTGTCACTACTTCTTTTTTTTCCCCAGATGTCTGTGTTTTGACTTTGCATAACATGATAAAGTCCTTTTTGCTAACAAGTCTTTTAATGCACAATAGTTCTGCTATGAATCTTAACAAATGTCCACAGTGTGCAAATTTTCATAATTCATGCCTGCTGTTGTTCCTCTTAATAAGAATACTAAAGAAAGCTGCCATCCACCAACCTGCTTCCCCAAGACCCAGTTGTGCTTGCATTCATCTTGTCCAAAACTAGCTGAAAATCCCCCAGATGACTGGGTTTTCATCACTTCCCTAAGGGGCAAACAAGTGCCTTTGTGGTTTTTGTCATGATGCTCTTCTCTTGTTCAAAAAGAACTTGTGGGAAACACCCCCCAAACAGACTTGTTCTCTTTAAAACCATCTTTTTCTGTAGTTCCTCCAAGAAGCAGACAGCAGTTGAGCTTTGGGAATATTGAGACTAATAGTGAGCTTTTGCTGCACTGCACTCACAGACTGTCCGCATCCGCTTCTAATCTCTTTCCTTGGCTGCAAACTTGGAGGCTGCTTTTCCTACTGCAATGGGAAGTGAAGAAGCATCTACTGGCTCATGGATGTCTACTCCACTGTCTCACTTGTCTTCACACTGCCCTGGCCCACAGGGATGGTTCTATACTTGGCACCCACCAGGTGCGTGTCTGGTTACACCATCCTTAATCAGGGTCTCAGATACAATGTAGGCAAAGATACCGAGCACTGCAGGGGTGTTCTGGGGTTTTAATAGGGTGGAGGTGACTGGTGGAAATGAAAATTACAAATTATGTTCTGCTACCAGAGACAGTAGACTGAGAAAATTGTGAAGTATAAAAACTTCTGTTTATAGGACAGTAATCATCTTAAATGTCTTTAGGAACAGAAACAGAAAATGTAAGAGTCCAATTAAGTTCACCATAGCAGAATGGAAATGGAAAATTCCATCTGTTTCATAATCAAAATATATTGCATACTTATGCTGCAATATTTGTCAACATAACTACAACAAATAGAGGAAAGTAATTCAACCAATGATTACAAAAACCCAGAAGGGACATACTGGTTTTGAAAATCATGTTAATTAGTAATGATTGCATTGCAGAATGACAGTTTTTCTCTTTGGAAACTTTCTTACTCAATTCTAAGGCTCAGTTATGCCAAATTGCTAGTACTTAACAATAAGATCAGTAGACCTTAAAAACAGAGAGAAAAAGAAAGAAAGCAGAAGCTACTATGGATGCTGCCAAACCACTTCTCAGCTTTGTAAAATCAAGCACATGGGCAAGTTTCCCACCACAAAATCAGCATAAATTGATTTCCAAGTTGCTTTTTTTTTTCAGTTTCCACCCCAATATTCTGATGGTAATTTGATAAGCCTTCAGAAAAATCTTATAATAAATTCTCTTTCAAAAATATATTTACAAGTATTTTTCTGCTTATTTGTGCATCACATTTTTTGTATTACTTTATGTATCAAAGGTCCTGGCACAGCACTGGCACTCTTCCTTTTAGGAATTCTGTTTCTGTCTCTTTTCCTCAGGTTGACTGGCTTCTTTCTTGACAAACATCTTCATTCGTTTCAGCAGCTTATTGGAGTTGAACATAGTAGTCTTAACATTAACAATTAGTGCCTATTATCTTGCCTGTTTTTCCCCAACACAAATGAAATATTACTATTTCACATACATTTCCAGTGGGAATTATTGTGTGGAGTTCCACATTTAATGTCACTCTATGCTTGAAAGCTATATGCAGTTCTTACTTTGGATTACAGCTAAACAACAAGTTTTGATTGAAAGAATAGCTGTGACTCAACTGTTAACTACCATACATGTCAATTTGAAATGATGGAAATAATGCCACTGACAGTTTTACTTTGTAGAAACCTGTTTTCCTCCCTTCAGAATCTTTTTTATCTTGGTTTACTGGAAAAAGTGAACAAACTCAAGGAAATGCTTTCAAAATTATCAGCTTCTAAAGAACACCAGTAGTCACTTTGCATAATCCACATCTGGGCTCAATCCAGTTTTCCCTAATTAGCTACAAATGCCATGTCTGCTGCTATGTCTGAAATTTTCACTGCATCTACCTACTAAAGTGTAAAATTAATTGGATTTTCAAGTTCAAGAATATTACTTAGGTAGTTAAGTGGATTTAGACACAATGGCATTTCTTGTACTAAAAGTAGTATAGATGTGGCTACTTTTCAGATTTTTAGAACCGGGGCAGTTCTGTATTTTGAGGATTGCACTGGCTACTTACCCTAGCAAACAGGTATTTAACAGGTGTTATTTGACTGGTAAATCACACAAAGACACTCAGGCCTTTTGTTCATCCTGATAGCTGAACATCATCTTCCAGCCCTTTACTATTACCAGTTTTCAGTTGTCACTGAGAATTGACATTGTATATATGTATATATACAGTTTCAAGTTGTGCCAAGGGAGGTTTAGATCAGATATTAGGGAAAATTTCTTCACTGAAAGGCTTACTGAGCATTGGAACAGACCAGGGAAGGGGCTGATTCACCATCAATAAAAACAATACCCTGTTTTTACCAACAGCTGCCCAAACAAGAAATACAAGAGTGTTTCTTGGTGTCCTGTCATCTGGAGAAGGATTTTGAAATGCAGCACCACCTGTGCAGAGCCTTTGGTATCAGTATTGTGATTGCCATCCCCCAGTGCTCCCTTCTCCAAACTTGTGCCAAGCCCTCTTTGAAAAGAGAATCTGCTGGAAAGTTATCTGCTCTTGAAGATAATTTTTTTTCTTAAATTCAAAACTCAACAAAATTTGAAATTACTTCCTGTCTCTGCTTTCTTTTACCCTGAAAATTTTCCTACTGATGCGATTTTAAAGGCATGATCTAACCCATAGTCAAGCCAAGAGAAATTTTTCTAATGTCTTGAGAATGCGATAGATCAATATATAAATGAAAATGTAAAAATGGCTTAAGAACTGAATTTGCTAAAGGAGGACAGTGAAAAAGCTTTTGGCACTTACAAGAAGAAATAAAGTTGCTAGTTTTCACCTTGATTTTTAAATTGCTGGGAGCAAATCTGGAAGGCCACTGAACTTCTTCAGTTTCTGCCTGCAGTGTGCAGGAAAGAAGCACAGTCCTCAGGTTTAGATCTGTGTGCTCGTGTCTGAGGATATTTCCTTTTGGAGGGTGTTTTTCTGTTTCCCCCCTACTTCCAACCTGCACATGCTATGTATATCTTCATGAAGAAAGACTTGATGATATTTGAAGATACTTTATCCTGGAGCACTGTCTTAGTACAGACAAGAGTAAATTTAAATAAAATAAACCACTCATTGGATCTTTCCCTCCCTGTCACCACAGGACTGTGTAAACCTGATGTAGCTCTTTGAAAGTCAGCGGATTTATGTTGTTGTTACTACAGAACAGTGCTGTTGGGAACAACTAGCCTACTTCTATAATTCATCATGCAGAGGCAGTCAAGTGGTCCCAGAAGGTTTCTAAGGAAGGAGCACTGACAGTTAACTTTCACTGCAGTTGCATGGGGCATACTCAAGAGGTGGAAGTCTGAATGAAGGACTATTGAATCTGAGGATTTGGAAGATGTTGTTATTCTGTTTTAGAATCATTTATTCCTTCTGTTGTTCCCCAAAATACTCCTCCCTGTCCTTCAGAACTCAGAGCACACAAAAATCTCACACTTGGAATACATATTTATGAGATACTGAGGTTATAGACCTCTTCTTGTGCATTATGGGACAGTTCTGGTGATTTGTCTGGAACTAGGCTGATTTATAGGAATGGACGCTCTGGTTGGCTGTGTCTGCTCAGAGCTTGGCCCATGGCTGCAAAAGTGTGCAGAATATTCTGTCTCAAAATATGTTGTTCGGCTGTTTCTTTTACTCTTTTCGGTAGTAACAGCAGTTTAGGGCTTATGCTTTTTTTGCTCTCAAAATGTGCTATTAAGGAACTAAAGACTGAAATGATTTCTCCTTATGTTCACATTTTTGGTTGGTTTTCTTAGGTAAGATGTTCTCTTGGAAATGTTTTTTAGTACTACCCACAACTATTTCCAAAATGACTAAGTTTGTTTTTTAAAGAAGGATAAAAAAAAATAATGACAAATTGGAACCTTATGGACTATTAAAACTCTCTGGTAGAAAGAACTGTCAGCATGATTGATATCTAGAAATTCTCTTTTCAAAGTCATTAAAAAGCTGTGTTCCAGTCTTTGAGCTCTTGGGAGAAACCTCACTAGATTGCTTCCTGTTGTCTAATTTCTGAAAATATCTTGCCCAGAAGGGACACAACAATAGAATCATGTCAGAAATACAAACACCAGGTGAGCCACATGCATCAGCAATAGTGGGGAAATGGCTTAGTTTCTTTGTTATTCAAACATTTTTTAGGTGGTAATAATAATAATTTTAAAAAAGGCTGGAATCTCTAGATGCTTAAAGTAAATTTTGCATTTTGGAAACATGGCTGTCTCAAGGGCACTAAATCCCACGTAATCGTGACAACCCAGAACATACCTGGCTAGACTAAAAGCAGAAAAGAAAAATACATAAAAATTTTATTTGGTAAAGAGGGAGGTCATCCCACTTAGTGATATTTCAGTTTTAATGAGAGTCTTTTATCCTGAAATACATACACATTTAATCCTAAATTGATGCTCTTTCTGGAAGTGTGTTTCTAATTCAGCAAATAAACAAAAGGCTGTAGGGGAATTTTGCTGAAAGTCTCACAACTGCTGAGCTCAATTTGTTCTTGAGACATAAATGTGAATTATGTGTGCCTGTTGCTACCTGAGAGCTGGTTAGAGCTGATGGCAGACTGCAAGTGCTGCAGTTCCAGCCTGGCAAACTTACAGCAGCAGCAGGCAGCTGCCTCATTTTCTAACTTCCAGCAGTATGTGGGCGAAGCAGAATAGTTAGCATTTGGCTAACATCACATGATGGCTTCTAAAATGTCAGTTCAGAAGGCTTCTCTCATCCAAAAAAAATGGGCTCTCACTGGGTATTTGCAGTAACACACACACACCCACAACCATAATCAGTGGGTGTAAAATGGGAAAAGGATGCTTGCCAGGGAGCTTTCAGATCCAAAGCTGTGAGTGGGAACTGCATGCTTGGAATCGAGGCATGAGAATGCTCTTGCTGTTTGTGTTCTTTTGTTCTTCTGACATTTTGGGATTTTATGTGGGTGTGATGACATATTCTCCTAAAGCCTGCAGAACCAAGCCATGGGTTTCAATGCCTGCCAGCAGAGAAGGATAACTCCTCAGAAACATGACTGTAGAGAAACAGAGAGCAAGCCCTCGTATGTACTGGAAGGATTAAAATTGTTCCTAGGGTCCCCTAGCTGGTTGCACTGAAAATGAAGGCAGAGGGAGAAGCCTATCAGCTCCCTCCCACTGCTGCGTCCCTGCCTGCATCCAGTTGCTGCTGCCGTTACTGGCTGCTGCCCAGCTGAGTCTCACACAGGATGTGCAAGGCCCACACAGACAAGCACATTAGCACAGCTTGTATCCTCACAACTGCATTACTGTTTGCACAAAAGCACGTTGCTTCTGGCTTACACTGAGCTGTAGCATAAACAAAAATTGGCTCCAAACCACCTAGAAGTGCTGGTCCAGGAGGGTTTGTTTTGAACGAGCCCTACTGACAGCAGAATTAGGCTACACATGTGGCTTCACGGAAGACTTGAGAGATAGAGACAGCAGGGAGATTGCAATGCTAGATGGCCATGTAATAGTTTAGCAAGGAAGAAAACAAGCCAGGAATCTGGGTGAGGATTGGGAAGTCTGAGAACTCACCTTGGAATGTTGTTCTGGGAAGCATTGTGCAGCAGAGAGCAAGGAAAGGTGGAACATTATGCCACAGATGACTACCCAAGTGATATTCATGCTGGAGCACTTCAAGAGTCCAGGAAAGACAGTAAGAGTGAGATGTTTTATCAATTATCTATTCATCACTGTACCAGACTTTGCAAAGAAAGACATTTCTTAGTCATGGAAAGAGGCTGCCAGGAGAGAGAAAGGCAAAAAGAGGGAAGCAGAGACAATATGGTCAAAAAATTGAAAATAAACCACCAAGTAAGTAATAAAGGACTAAGAAAAAATGAATGGTGAGAGTAGAGAAAAAAAACTCAATACAAAAGTAAGGGAATCCAAAGCTATAGAAGACACTCTTTTACAAGTTTTCTCTCTAGGGCAATTTTAAGGTAGAATGCCTTTTCTTTCAGTAGGAAGAAAAGGGAACTGAAAAGTTGGGTCTTCATCAGTGTCCCAAAGAGGATGATGGGCTGTAGGAACATTTAGCCTGAGGAAGGTTCTTCTCAGTACTGTAAAGTCATCACATTGTGCTCATAAATCAAGATCATTCTTGCCCTGAGAAGGAACCTAGACTAAGACTTCTAAATGCATACAAAAAGAAGCAAACTATTTCTAGCTGTGTTAGCAGTGATATAATGCAAATGGTTATGGCTAGGATAAATGTATTTTATTATATAGGCCCAAATACAGATACTATATACTCTTCAACCTAGTGGACTGCAACTACTATTTTTGTGACCTGTGTGACCTTTTTTGCTACCTTTATTCCTGATCACTGTCTTAAACCTCTGATGTATGTCATCTAGATTTGTTCAGATGACAAATTTAAATTTACTTTTATTCTGACACCTATGGCTTAGCAGGTATTTCATTGGTATTACTGAAGCAGTAAAAATAACTACAAAGAAGTTGCACATCTCATCAGTAGGCATCAGACGTCTCCCATTTCTTTAATGGGTTTGCTGAGTCACGTATACCTAAATTATCTGTTACTGTTTATTTTAAAGCTTTATGCTATTTGCCATGGAAAATCTAGTTTAACCATTTTCATTCATAGTTCCTCATCTAATTTATATTCTTGTTTATTGACTTCATCTGTGTCCGATTTCTAAATCATGAAGACTTTCTCTTCTCTTCGAAGAATCCTACTGCTTTCATTACACTGGAAGACTTTTTCCTATCTGGTTTCCTTTCTTACTTGATTATACCTACATTTTCTGAGTCTCAGTAGTCATCTTTCATATCTAAATTACTTTTGGGGGTTTTTCCTCCCTTAAAACTATCAGTCTTTTGTAACTATCCTTGAGTTCTAGTGAAATCTCGTTTACAGAATACTGCTTCTTTCCAATTCTTTTCCTGGGTGTCAAACTTAAATGTAACAGCTGCTGCTAGCCTGAGTCCTTGTTTTAGGTGAAATAGTTATGTTCCTATGTTACTTAAGACTAATTAAAAATTAGCTTCACCTTCTGCTTTGAAATTTGAAATGTACTTTGGGTATTGAGAAATCAGATATTTACCTTTGCAGACATTTGGGGCAATTATAACAGTAGATCATGGCACTCTTTAATGAAGCTGAAAAGCTCCTTCTAGTTGAAAAGCTCCTTCTAGTTAAAAAGCTTATGTCCCTAAGTGCTTGAAAACCACTGCCAATTTTTCTGATGAAGTAACTGATGGCATTTGCAGATTTTTCTCCCTCTGTGGAGCCTATGCTAAAGTAAGATAAATCTAGCAGAGAGAAGAGGAATGATAGGACAAGAAGATGTGGGGAATTTGGTGTTTGAAGCAAGCATGACCCCCTCCCACAGCTGTAATTTTCCCCTGGCTTCACATTGCTCACCCTCTCCCCAGCAGGTTTGACAGCAAAGGAGGTGCAGCAGCAGAAGGTGCAATTCCCCAGTCTTCTGGAGCTGGATGGCCAGTGGGATGAGCTGTTATGGGAAGGGAGGCTCCCTGAAAAGGGCTTTCCCTGCTGACTATGAGTTAATTTTTCGCTCTGTTTTTCTTAGTCTTCTTCCATTGCCCTCTGTTATATCTCAACCCTGGCCCATCCCCACCGTACTAGATCATTGGCTTCCCTAAATCCTCATGCCTAGTCTCCATGCCTGCATAGCTCTAGCTCCAGACCCCACTGCTTTCCTGAATTCTCTCACTGTTTCAGGCCTGTGGTTGTATCCTGTCACAGCCCACACAGCCAATCACCACTCACTTCCCACTCTGGCTTGCAGCATCATTGCCAGCATCATTGCACATGGGTATCCCATTTGAAATATCCCTGAACTTGACATGCCATGTCTCAGCTGGCATTTTAACCACATGCAGCAATGAATTACAGCTGGCCTTTGTAATTGCAGATGAACACACCCTTTCTGTAGAGGTTCTGCTTTCTACAAGCAGTGATAGATAGTTTTAAATCCTTTTTGTCACCACCTTCTAACTAGGAGGGAGGAGGCCCTGACATGTCTTCCACCATGGCAGATTTACATGAAGATATGGGTGCAAGTCAGAAAAACACTGCAGAAGCCCTCGAGCTAATGGCCCTATTAACTAATGGGAAATATACACCCGAGTTCCTCTATCCAGCTTTTTGTATCACTCCTGCCAAACATGAACCATGAGCTGGGGTTCCTTCCCAGAAACCTGTCTAGGTTCCTTCCCAGAAACCTGAAAACAATTCTGTTCTTCTTATATTTTGTGAACAGCCAATTTATTCTGCTGGGGCACACAAAAATGGCAGGTATATTCAACCTGGTGTCCAAATTTAGAAGGTATATAGTTCTTTTTGCATTGTGAATCTCTGAGGGACAGAAGCAGGGAGGAGAATTAACAAATCTCCACACAAAACTTGCTGGCCATACTTAAACATCCCCTCATGGGCTGCATATTTCTTGTAAACTTAATTGCTTGGGATTAGAGTATATTTCCTGGCACTGCTTTTGAGGTCACAGAAATTCTTTTGTGCCTGGAAAGCTTCTGCTCAGCAGTTCGCAGTCCCCTGGGAGTCTGAGGCTGGCAGTGGCAGAAGTGGCTGCTCTTTTTACCAGCCACTGAGGTGCCCTTTGAGGGTGAAAAATTCCAGCATCATGAATTTTTCAGCCATTGGGAACCTTCTGGGATTCCTCTAGGTGGCAGGAAGCACATGCCTGCTACTGGGGCACTGCTCACTGCAGTTCTCTGGCTGCAGGAGTTTATGAACTTTTAAGGGTATAGGTAAGGGTTATTCTGAGGTCAGGATTACATCTTAAGAGTTGCTTGTCCACCAGCTATCTGACTGACAGGCCCTAACTTTGGAGCTTGTTTGCTCTGTACCATAGGCTTTTGGTTTTGTGGTAAGGTTAGCCACTAAGTCATTCCTTTCACATCACCCTGGGTAATGCCATCCAGGGTTTGCTTACCTATGCACCAAAAAGAGGTTTACATGCCTTTGAAGCAATAAAATGAGTCTGTAGCAGGCAGATACAATGAGTACCACATATAACCATTGAAATTTGTGTGCCTGCTCCACTGACATGCTAAAAGGATGCTGACATGAGCTTGGGTGGATTTGATTTTAAGTCATAAGTTATTACTGGATCTTTTCCCTGGCCGTGAATTCTTTATGTTTCCTTATCTCAGTTCATGTTACTGACAAACACCAGACCATGTCCTTCAAACAGCCTGAGCATTATTTTGGAAAGTGTTGAAGTACATAAGTAACTGTACTGAGTATATACCAGCATGATCTGGTTCAGCCACTAAGGCCAGAGGGGAAGACAAGGCTGTGCTTATACCCCCACTAACCCACCACCTGGGTGGGAGTTTACACAAATTCTTTGCCCTCACAGGGTCTTTTTCTGCCCTCTCTGTTCTACATCCACTAGAAGAGTGTGTTTCCCGGCATACCTCTTTTCCCTGGCTGCTCTGCATCTGGTCTCAGCCTGAGGTCCCTCAACAACTCCCTGCCCTTTAAGACAAGCAGATGACGGAAAATTATGCACTGCTGAGGAACTCTACTTTATCTGCGTTATTTTTTGCAGGAAAGGTCCCCTTGGACATCAGCTTAAATCTCTCTTTTCTCTCTGGAGCATAATGAAGCAGACCTCAGAAGGGCTGTGGCTCCAGCTCTGGATATTTGGTGTGGACCAAGTTATGCAATGTACTGCTGTGACATCTGGAGGTTAATTTTTGGCTCGTGTCTTGGGACTATAGTTAACATCCACATGGGGAATTTTTGTTGTTAAGAACAAGAAGTACTATTCTTTTCTGTGATCTCATTTAACTTGAATCATGTCCAGTATACCTCTAGCTGCGTCATTTACAAGGAGGAAGGAATTGGTTTTTCTATTGGTGACACAGGTTGCTTTGGTGAGTTATGTATTGGCAACAAAATATCTTCCTGATGTGTTAAACATCACAGAAACTTAAGGACAATAAATACTACTTGTTCTGCTTAGCTAGAAAATTTCTGTTTTCTTAGCACTTCCAAATTAAATCCTATGATTATTCTTCAAAGTGATATCATAGAGATTCGTAGTTATTAAAATAATTTCGGATGATAAATGGTAATATTATGCACCAGCAGTGATCATCAATAAAAAGAGCTCAAAGACCTTTACCAGCACTATTTTGGCATCACTGTACCAAGCAACATGTACATGAGCTAATCTCAGTTTTTAAGTTCTCAAGTCTGCATAGAACTGAATGCTAATGATCCTGCTCAGTTTACCTGCACTCTTGACCCATGAGGCAATCACCTATTCATCTCAAAAAGCCTAAAATAAGAGGTGCTGTGTTTGAGTCAGAGGGGAAAATAATGCTTGTGTTTGCACAATGTACATCAGTGTGTAACTTGTGAATTCAGACCTAATGCAGTTTCAGGGTTGATATATACCTCAATAGCAATCAGACATTCATGCTGCAAGAATCTAGGCCCCAAACCACATCCACATGCAGCTTGCTCTGTCCTGTCACCTTTATTCTTTGTCCATCTCTGTCATTGATCAAGAAGTCCCTCTGATAGATCATGAGTTTGTAAATAACAAAAAGATGTTGCAAGTTATTTTTTAATGACATTGTTAGTATTCTCAGGGATAAGTCCCTACATTTTTAAGGAAAACCCCAAGACTTTCAATAACAGATTTAAAGCACAGATAACACGATCTGTAACTTTGTCTTCACTAACAAGCACAGCATGCAATACAAGTCAGCCGCACAGCAAGCTCTTTACCATCTCTTCTCTCACATTTCATTGGAGCACGCAGTTTACAGTAGATTAATGTCCTAACCTCTTAGCTTATTAGTGTGGAACACAATCAGCCCTATGTAATAAGATTAGACTGTAGGAGCTTAAGCCAGTGCTAATTTTTAATAAATTTTCCCCCATTTAGAAAATGGGTTAAGAGCTAGGAGACTGGAAAGTGATTATATGTTTGTGCATAGTAGAAAACTCACTATTATTATTCACAAAAGTGGCCAATTGCAAATAAATATTTCTTGTGCTTTTAAACTTTTGTGTTGCTCCACCCAGATCTAGGCTGTTTAATTTAAGAGCACAAATAGGTGTCAAATGGTTGGACAACATTAGTGAACAAGACTCAGTGAGGTCCTGAGATCTGAGAGGTTTGATCTGATTACCCTGCATACAGGATTAAGAAGTGATGGGCAGGTGACTTCAGTTTCTTTTGGAGACAGTGTTCTATGTTGCCAGTTGTTCTTATCTGTATCCCTTTGTACTGAACAAAAAAAAAAAAACCAAACCAAAACCCCCCCAAAAACAATTAAAAAAACCCTCACCAACCAAAAAAAAAGAAACCAAACCAACAACAACAACCAAACCAAAGAAAAATCCATAAAACCCTCCCAAAAATGCAATTTAAAAAAACCCAAACACTCCCCCTCCCCCCCGCAGAAAAATACCAAACCCTTCAGTGAACTGTTCCTGAAACCCTGGAGCTCAATTTCAGCAAATTGAATGCAATGGTGCCTTCCATGTGCTTCCCAGCCATCCATCCTCAGAGGGACCTATCTCTCTTTATCTCTCTGTTGTAAGTCCCTTACATATAGTCCCTTACTATTATGATAAAGGACACAATTTTCAAAGAGGTGGGCTAAGGACAAAAGGCTGAATTCCTTCAATTTAATTCAAAATTCCCCATTTCATTGATTGAAAATCCCCAACACAGATAGCAGAGCTTGCTTACTATGAGGTTCTATGGTTCTGGGAAGGGAGGAAGTTAGCTATACGTAGTGGGAAACCACTGTGGCTACATAATAATCCCCTTAAAATATTGCATGTTTCTTTACAATTTTATGTGAAAATCATGTAAAAAGCAAATTTATATTTTTCCCACTGCCATGTTTTATCAAAAGCCTTCAGTATAACAGGGAGATTTTCAACAATAGGAAAGTAATTTTGTCAGTTGAACATGCTATATAATTAAAGGATTAACATTTTCTCTGAAATGGAATTAAGAAACAGAAATGGGTTTAGAGTTAACTCCTTCATGTTTAGATGACTGGCCAAGGAACTTAAAGGTGTAGAATTTCCTTGGGAAATGTGCATTTTGGCTAGAGCTGTGCAAAATACTGCTGTGAAGACATTTTGGACTGAAATATTTGGAATTTTTTCTGTCAGAATTTTGGTGGAAAGAGACTGTCAGACAAATAATTATGTGAAAAGCTGGAAGGAAGACAAAGAAACATGTATTTTCCAACCCAGCAAGCTTTCAATCTTACTGCAGACGATGATCTCAAACCCATATACATACTCACAGGCATACTTTTACCTAAGTTTGAAAATATGCAAATACAAACTTTGAGAAAATATGCCCTTTCAGATTTTACATATTCAACATGGCAAGTCTCCAGGACTTCATAATAATTCTATGTAATTTGTTACTGGAGTAACACACATGTCTGAGCATTACCCACTTGCATGTGGATTTCTGGGCCTGTCCGGAATAGCTAGACACCCAACAGTTCGGGCAAGATTGTGTGTCTGTTTTCTTACTGCCTTAGTGATGGGCTGCAAATACTAATTTTATCTTTCTTTTACAAATAGTTTAATCTCTTGAAAATATCACTATTGTTTTAGACAAAAACGTGGCATGGAAATTGATGTATTTTTAAGGTAAGTATTTTCTCACATAGATTTAAAGAGCATTTTTTGTACCCAGGTAACCAGCATCTTCTCAGTTTTATGGGCCCCATACTAAATTGCAGGATTAACTGATAGGCAGCTTTTAGGACAAGACTGCATGTGCGTTCATGCCCAGATTACTGTGAACAGTTTATGTTTCCTCTGGCCTTTGACTGTTAGGGTGGAGCAGTTTCCCTGTCACTGGACGAAGTACAGTGATGGGTCATACCATCTGCACAGAGTCTGCTCTGCCATTAATGATGTCACCACCATTTCTTTGCCATAGCAGTTCGTGACTTGAATAATATCTTGGTTCCACCTTCTGTTCTGCTTTTAGTCTTACTTTTGTCTTGACTTATAAGCCCTGGAACTCTACCTCAGCCTCTGAATCTTCCTTCACACCAGAAGAGGCACCTTTCTCTTTCTTCTCTTCTCAGGCAAAGCCATTTTCCGGGCCTTCCCTGGCTCCTGCTGTGCTGCCTTGCTGCCTCCATATGTCCCCAAGCATGCAGAGATCCCTAGGCACAGGCTTCTGGAGACGCTATGTCTCTTCTCCTTTCCCGCCATTCTCATCACATAACATCTGTCATTAAGTGTCTTTGTTGACATCCCCTGAATCACCATGGATCCTCTCCTCATGTCACCATGGGTCTGACATGGGTTTCTGTACATCTCAGTGTCCAAGCTGGCTCTTAATGGACTGGTTTGGGGATTGGGAGCAGTTTATTCATAACTGCTCAGGGTCATCTCTTGTAATCCATCCCTCATCTACTCACCCCAGCCCTCTTTCACTTACCCTTTGTTCTTCCTTCACAACAACCCTGGGTGTCTTTGCATGGTACTTTATTATGCCACACTGACACCTCTTTCACTCAAAATATGCAGTTTACTCATTCAAGCCCTAGAAAATTGTCCTTTCTCCTTGTCTAGTGATGCCTTTTACTGATGCACATCTTGCACAAACTTTGCTGCAGGATTTGTGAAACTGGAACATGTCTGAATATGAGAACTTCTTTACTCTTGAGCGTGAGTGAGCACTGGAACAGATTTCCCAGAGAAGCTGTGGAGGCTTTCTCACTGCAGATATTCAAAAGCCATCTGAACACAAGTGTGAGTAACAATCTCTAGAATGACCCTGACTGCACAGAGAGGTTATACTATGGGACCTTCTGTGGTCCCTCCCAACCTTACACATTCTGTGATTGTGACTGACATGCAGCAGTAGAAATAGGAAAAATATTCTCTGTCAACTCCAAAGATTGTCATGAAGCTAGACAAGTGAAAAAATAGGTATGATCTGTTTGTGGAATGAGATGCTTCATTCAACACCTCTTTTAAAAATTTTGGTGTCATTAAATAAAACTAAAATGGAAGTAAAATTTAAAGTCTTAATTTTGGAATCAAAATACTGTAACTATACCTGCTGTTCTTGCACTAAAAATGGCCCAAGGCATAAAACTCCTGTCTAGTAGACAGCTTGCTAAAACAGCTCTGTCTAGTAGAAGAGCTTGCACTCTGATTTTTGAGTCCACCTGTCACAGAGGTGTCTTTTTGCTTTCCTCTGTACTCACTACTAAGCATGAAACACTTGCAGCACTGTTTCAAATGGTCATGACTTTCAGGTGGAACTTGCCTCCATCCACCTTCTATCACAGTGTCATATTTTAAAAATGATAATTTAATAACCAGTCATTTTAGAAACATTTTGTTTGTAGTGTTTTATCTTAACACATTGCACTTCGTATTCTCCATCAATCCTTTGTATCTATCTTATTCTAATCAAGCACTTTGCAATAGTGAAGGAGTGTTTGAATAGATCCTATTGACACTGTACTGTCTTTTAAATAGAAATGTTGGAATAATTTATTTATCTGTCAATTCCTTATTGCAAAGACAGACATGAATGGAAATCAGCAGTACCCAGTGTGGCATGCCCTGCAGGCCAGGCCAAGCATCAGGAAAGCTGTGCACACACACACGCTCAGAGACATACATGCAACACTGCAACACTGGACTTGCCCCAGGTCTTTGGAAGGAAGATGCACCTATGCAGGAAGGAGAAATGGGGTCTTGCATAAACTGTCCATGCTCCCACAGCAGATATTTCATTGCTTTATAGAATTACACTGAAAGAAGTCACAGTGCTTGGGGGTAGGATTAAAGCCCTTGTTGATCTCCTTTTTTGTAAACTTAGGCCTGCTTACTTTAACATAGAGAAGTCTAGCTCTGTATTTTTTCTGCTTTTATATGAGTAAAAATAATGGCCCTTTACAAGGAGATTATAAGTTTCTTCAGCCTCCTTTCTTGTCAATAAGGAATTCTTGTTGTTTTCAAAATCTTAAAGGAGGCTAAATATACCTCACCTTTCCCCTTTACTTATTTGGAGGAACCAATTTAGCATAAGAAATCTTTATGTACTGAATAGAAAAAACAATTGACAAAGTCTGTGAATGGCTCACTGATGATTCTGCCTTATCCTAATTTTGGTGCAGAATGACGTGGATGCTTACTTCTAAAGCTGAGTGAACTTATGGGTTGAGAGGATAGATAGCAGTTCTGCTTGACTGTGTTACGATAGATACAGACAAGAAGATTTACCTGTGTAGTATTAATGCCCTCTAGATGGATGATTAACATGGTGCAAGAGAATCACTTCTGAAATCTCTCATTTTTACTTTGAAAAAAAGAGAAGGGTGATGATGGTGGGTGCAATTCTGTATAGATCATGATCATGTGGCTCCTGATGTGGTTCCCTTTGCTCTGATTCAGCTCATGTTAAAGCCAGTTGGAAGTTCTCTGCTGGCTCTAGAGGCAGTCAGCTGAGACCCTGCTGTAGAAAACTGCTAGAGAGGAATTGTGAGATCAAACCTGATCCAGCACCCTTGATTGATGCATTTAGCTCTCTGATTGCTACAGAGACAGTCTCCCCCTCTACCTCATGCACTTCATTAATAGACATAATTTTGCAGTGTATTTCTCTACTGTTCTGAGCTTCTTCAAAGAATTGATATTTTTCCTTTTTGGCAAAGCAACTTCAGGATCTGCTTCTGGCAAACTGGCTCTGTGCATAATCATTCTTGTTACATTTCAAGCCAGCAAACAGCACCCAGTCAGGCTTAGCAAACTGAAATTCAGCTGTATCGACTAAGTCAGCTTACCATATATTCCCTGCAGGAATTTATATGGTTGCTTGCTATAGTGAGACCTGAAATAAAGTACTCAGAATTCAAGTTGTTCTCTTCCCATTTCAGCTATGAACAGTATAACCATACTGCCAAAAATTGGAGGAAACCTCTCTTGACTAGTGAAGGTACCTTGTGAGTGGAGGTCATTCAGGGCTTGAATGTGTCCCATCTCTGGACTGTGGCTCTTTGGCTGGGGAGAGACATTTTGGGAGGCTGGAGGCAAGGGCTGCTCCTCCATTCCAGAGGAGATTTATATAATCAGGAATTGTATGACTATGGACCAGTACCCTTTGATGCAGACCCTTATCCAGACCTGGCTGGAGATGCTGTGGCAGAAGAAGAAGACTCTTTCTCCCTTCTGAGCAAATCTAAAAAAACCCCACATGGATGCCTTGCAATAAAATCTTCTAGTGTGGATAGTGTGGTGGTTGTAAACAGTTTCAGTGATTCTCACATCTTCATGAGGATTGGAAAAATGGAGTTTTTTGATAGTTTTTAACATTAAAGAGGGAGGTTATGAATTTTTAATGTCAGCATTCCACTGGTATACATATTGAGCATAGTTCTGGGCTTTTACATCACCACATAACTATTAATGTATACCATCACTGGGCCAGAACCTGTATTACTGAAGCTGTTCAGATGCACAGTAATTTAGCACTAATTCAGAATAAAACAGCTCCAAAGTGCAGAACTGGACTGCATTAATGGGGCCAAAACATTAGTCCACATTGACTGGTAAACTATACAGACACATTTCAGCTTAATTTTTTTTACAATGTAGACTGAGTCATAGGAGGTGAGTTCTAACATAGAACTAGGATTTTCAGCCTTTGAACCATTTTTAATAAAGAAGCTGTTATTTGATGAAGTTATTTAAAACATATCAAGACTTAACTTTCAGCAAACATTTTGTCCTAAAAGTGAAAATTTGAGCGTGGAAGGTTGAGATGAAGTCTGGCTCAGTTCTTTCAATCTGGAAGTATCAAAACTCTTTTAATCCAAAGGAATTTTTTCTACATTCCCTATGGGAAACATAACCTTTTTGCTCCAACCAACATTAAAAACTTTCTGCATTGCTGTGGTGCTTCATGGGAATTGTGGTTCAGCTGCCACATATCCTTTCCTATCTGCCAAGACATTTTGGTGGGGTGCATAATGGGTACAATCCCTCTGTGATACACCATGAGGGACCAGTCAGATTATAGTGTGTGATAGGTAATGCACCACAACCATACAGTTGTTGTGTGGGAACAGATGGAACATATAACTAAAACGCAGTTCTCTGAAAGCTACAGACTTGGGCCACAGTGTGTTGTCGAACTGCTTCCAAATGAAATGTTTCTCCCTGGTTCAACACACTAAAATTTTTCATGTAAGTTCTCCCAAGAGAAACTTCAGATGCTTAGTTCTGTTCAAAGTTTGCAAAATCCTGTAATCAGGTTGGTATTTGGAAAAAAAGGGAAGTTATTGCCTTAAAAGAAAAGGCAGCTTGATCTGTTTAATAAAATGCCAACCAATTATTTTGATTCATTCTCCTGGATTCTTACAAGAAACTTTTCTTTAATCTGGCAAGTTAAACTCATCGTTCAGAGCATATTCACCTTCCAAAATGCATCATATATGAAAACATGATACTTATCGCATGACCCAGGGTAACGTGCAGAGATAGTTACCATGAACTCACACTCTGCACCTGAACTATCCCAGGGTATTAATTTGAGATGGAAAAGATGTATTTACTAGTCTCAAGATATCACATCCTCTAAAAACCTTAGAACTTAGTGGATTCTTATCAATAACTGTCATTTTGTCAGTGAAGAAGAGGTACAGCTAGATTATATATGTGTTTTAATCAAATATACTATAGAATTGAAACAGTGGACTCTGTCATTTTACATCTTAAAATTAATCTGGTGCCTCCAGTTGAAAGAAAATCTTAAACATCGCTCTGAATTATTAATATAATATGCATAACCTAATGACACAAAACTATTTTATAACTCCTTTAATATTTATACTATCTTCACAATAATTTATCTTTGTATTTTTAATTGAGTTTATGTAAAATAATCTCCTTTAGAAAATCTAAACAAAGCAACTAATGTATTATCAAAGACTTTTAGAGGTGTGGTTGACCTTCACTTTGCTGAACCCTCCATCTCTTTGATCTACCTTCCATCTTAGATGGGACTTAAGAGTGTCTCTGACTAACGGATCAGCATAATGACTCCAAAATTGTGCACTTTTCCAACATGGTTTACTAGAACTGCACATCAGGTATGTTACATGGCCCTTACTTTTCTGTTCAGGGTTATTCAGGACAATGACTCATAGGAATCAACTGAAGCTATGGTTTAAATGCATAGCTTGTCCTTAATTCTCAATGGGATTAAGTAAAACACCAAAAGAATATAAATAGGTAGAAATAAGCAAAGTGACTTGTTCAGAATTAATTCATGCCACACAGGAGCTGTACTTAGGCCATCTGTTGTTTCTGGGGCTCTCCTGTTGCTGCTGACATTTTCTGCCCAGTCACAGGAACAGCAGGTCTGGCATGTCTTTTTGATGGCTATTCTCACACGGCTAGAGAATGTATGGATCTGTGGTCCATTGTGCCTTCAGTGCAGGGGTACAGTTCCATGTGAACAGCGTTAGGTGAGCACCTGAATCATAGGGTGTTTACCCAAATCAAGTGATGCCCTGAAGCTTAGATTATAACAGGTAAGAGATCAGAGAAGCTGATGCCAGTGGAGTTTGCAGGAAGAGACGCATGTACCTGAGTGAGTGAGTGAGTGAGTGAGTGAGTGAGTGAGTGAGTGAGTGAGTGGAGTGACAAGATATACTCACAACTCTGTGCCAGGGCCCCACTGTCTCTGATGCATGAGCTCTGTGACATATAGGGGCAATGTACCAAACCTTGCTAAAAGTATTGGTTTAAAAAATTTCTGATGAACATGGTTGGGGTAAAGGGAGGAATTCTTAAAAATTCTCAGTGAAATTCTTAAAAATTCTTAGTGAAATTATCCCATAGGACATACAAAATGGAAGAAATTTTTGCAACACTCTCTAGCTGGAAGAAGATTTTCTACCCTGCTAATGCTGATTTTCTTACAAACCAACCCTGAGAGAGTAGCAGAGGACTTAAAATTTTGATTTGATGCTAATGTTTGTAAATTTAAATAGGATAATCATAGTATATATATAACTGGGTTCCTGGGCATAGGTGTTGAGTGAAGCTGCAGAAGGTTGTTATAGCAAATAATTTATGAGAGTTTTGATAACAGGCCTCATAACCTAATCAGAGTGTTTTGATCTTTGCTAGCTTATCATCATCATCATCATCACGATAGTTTTTTACCAGCATTGCCCAAAACCCTAGGGTTTGCTCTATGCTACCATGACATCAGTAAGTAAAATGTGTGGGAACTGGCAATAGCCATTTAAACAGTTTGGTAACACATCAGCCAGTTTAAGATCTACTATTTTTTAGTGCAGAAAACAGTAGCTCCAAATAGATTGGCCAAAGTCCTGTGGAGCAAGATCTGGTACATTTGTGTCCCATAGTCAATAAGCACACTTAAGGTGCTGTGGAATCTACATGAGCTTTTCATTTTTATGGTTGCATGGGTAGAAAAGAGGAAAAACAGAGTATTGAGTGAGTTCAATTTGGTGTACAGAAAAAAGAAACACATTCCAGATTTAGGACTATATTAAAAACAGAGATTATAATTGGCATTTATTGAAAGTTGTTTGAAAATAATTGAAAATGTGAATCCAGTATGTTGGAAGATTATTTTCAGTATGCTACTCAAAGATCTAATTTCGACCAAACGGTGCTCAATGACTTTTGAAATGGGAAGGACTTACGAAACCAGTGCTAGTGAAAGTAGGAAAGAATACTAGAAGAGGAATTTGTAAATAATTGTGTTGGTTACATCATCCAGATGCACTGATAAGAGTCAGCTTGTAAATAGAGCAATACATCAGTACTAGTTCATAATGCTAGTGAAACAGTAAGGATAGAATCTCCTCATGAAATATGGAAATTTACCCTGTGAATCAATTTGAAAAACATAAAAATCATATTAGGCAGGCCATGAAACATGTGGTCTTACGACAACATAGCAATCAAATTTGTGAGTGCCATCCTTTATTGCAGAAGCAAGAGGCAATCAAAATAGGAAAAGGGCTATGATCTCTGTCTCAAACATGAATTAGAGCATAACCAAAGTAGAAACCTTGTGTCCTCACTTCAAAAAAGACACTGAGAAACTGGAGTGTGCTCAGAAAAAGTTTTTAAGTACATCTCAGAGTTTACAAAACATACCTGACACATTAAGAATTAAGCAAATGAGTCTTATTTTATTTATCCAAGAGAAAATTTAGAAGTGAATGAATTCCAGATTAGAAATGCTTACATGGAAAAATACTTCATATTGTGACAGACCTGATTTAACAGAAAAAAGTCATACTGAGATCAAGTGGCTGAAAGCTGGAATGAGACAAGTAGATGAAAAAAGAAACAGAAATCTTTAAAAGAGAAACTACCTAAGCTTTGAAATTATTTGGGCATATTATATGTTTCCATGTGAAGTTTTAAGAGTCATAATTGGAGAGTCATTCTAAAAGATATGCATAAAGCTCAACCAGAAACTATAATCTTGGTGTAGAAGTTATTGAGTAAGGTTTTCCTAGCTTGTAAAAGGTATGACTGTGATGCTCCAGTCTGGATGCCTGGCTCTTTCTGCTGGTCACATGAATGTGGAAGTAACATAGCTAAAGAGGATCTATGGTGAATTGTTACGCTTAAAGGACCTTCTAGGTAAAGTTATTCTAGAATTCCATCTATGTTGGCTACACAGCATTCTGTGAAGCTCAGAAAAGCAGCTGCTCTGTATTTACAGAACAGCACCAGCTGAAACACATCAGAAAAAATATATGACTCCAACATCAGTTATGTAGGCTACTCTGCCCTCATGTGATCATGTTTCCAACAACTCAGCATGTATGACAAGCCCTTCGTCCTGTTGCTGTCCTCAAACTAAACTGGGGAGGATTCACATGCTTCATGCATGAACTATGAACTCTAGTATCCTTGACTCAAAGGAGCCCCCAGCCATCTCCTAACATCTTTGAATTCAGGACACCTCAATATAACTCACTGCTAATCCTGAGAAGCTAAATACACATATAGAGCACTTTCAGGGTACAGATGAGAAAGTACATTGCAAGGCTATATACTGATGGATGTATACATTACGTACAAACACATGGAGCAATAAGGTTGAAGTTATATGCTTGTGGATTCAGAGCACTGATTTCATTGCCAATTTGCAGTTCTCTGCAAATCCCTAATTTTTTCTGCCATTGTCCTGGTTTAGAGCAAATTTGGGAGGAAACCTCTGAATGGGGTCCCTCCNATGCGGGGGAGCCGGTGCAGTCTCTGATAACAAACCCTGCACTTCTTCTTTCCCCCTGCTTCACTCCTGGAACCAGTCTTAAAGTTGGAGAATTTAATATTCAACACCAACAGAACAGACGATTTGGGGATACAGGCATCATACAGTCACCCCAAGACAGCCATGTTGCTCTATCTGGTGATCTAGAGCAATACGTTATCACTAAAACACCCACAAAGCTACCTGTGAATGATTCAGATCCAACTAATTCTGCATACAGTTAATTACCATCTGAAGGTGACACTGGCGACATCCTTCTCACCAGACACCACAGCTGTCCCCAGCAGCCCCTCACAACCCTGCTTTTTTCCAATAGGAATGGATTGGCTTTATTCAAGTCAATCCTGCCTGAAAGGATGGGGAGATGGGTGATTTGGGCTAGTCAGATGTCACACAAAGGCTACCTGGAGTAGCTGCTGAAGGTAGAGTATCTTAGGGTGAAGAGGCAGGAGAGAACTGCTGGGGTCCAAGGTAGTTCAGTGCAGCTTTGCCAATCACCATTCTGTTGCCTCCTCTGGAAAGACTGACATTTTTGCCACCAAAGCTGCAAGTTTGCCTTGCTTTTTGGCCTTTCAGGGTGCTGTGTATTTTTTTTCTTCTTTAGGGTGTTGCTGGTCCTTGCTATAGCGTGGCATGTCCCAGTGTCTGACCAGCACACACCAAACTGCACTGCAGTGCCAGCCGTCTCCAAGGAAAGCTTTCACAGGGAAGCCACAATCCTTCAGTTGTCACCCACCACAATTTCAGATTTCTAAACAAAGCATTCCTCACCATTCTTCAGCATTCCTTAACCAGATGAAATTGATTATTTGAAGGAAAAAGGGTCAAAGATGTTTTCTACTATTTTTTTCAGTCCAAGATTTCTGCCAGGGTCTGTGAGCAATGGCTTGTTCACTCTTGCTGTTCTGTGCTGGGTAAGGTAATTTCTTCCAAAAGAACAGTAAATTATTCATGCAGGATATAAATCTTTAAGGGGACATGTTTTTCTGCTGACCCAGTAACTGTACCTTATTACATACATTAACTGGGTTTTATTTTCATTTTTGCTCTCCAGAGTGGATGTTTACCACTATTCTCTCAGCAGCCTTCTGAAGCATATTTGACATGCCCATTCCCTAATTGCTTTTCACTGAACACAGAGGCTCTTGGATAACAGAGAATAAGAAATCCTTTATAATGAAGACCAAAGTAGTCCCCAACTGCCTATAGATTTTTTTTCAGTAGGTCTTTCCCTCTTCTCCTGTTTTATCTTATAGCTGCACGATACCACCATGGGATAAACTTTAAAAAAATTACAGCAAAGTAGAGAGAGGGTTGGCATGGTATAGCACTGGTAATAATCCCTCTTTGAGGTGGAGACTAGGCTCAATGACCTTCAGACATTTTTTCCAATCAGCATTTCCAGAAGATTTCCAGCTCAGGCTAGAATATATCAGTGGACAAATTCAAGCAGTTTTACTGAGGGATACACATTCTGATCAAAGCTAGCCTAAAATAAATCTGTGTTTTCTGTCAACTTTTAGAATGCAAAAGAGACAAATGGAATTTTATTTACTACATTGAAAAAGCAAGGTGGTGTTACATCCTTATTTTTGTGCAGAACAGGCTTACTGGCTTTGTGTCAGAAAATTTGCATGATTTGCAGGTCCTAAAGTGTAGAAATGCATGGATTTGAACAAATGTAGCTTCCCCTCACTCAAATCCTGTTGTGAATCCAAGGCAAAGTTAAGAATCAGTATAGATGTGTTGATTCAACTTACATAAGGATACAGCCAGTAATGAATAGTGTAGTTTGAAGAGTAAGGGTTATGGAATATGACAGTGGGAAAGACTTTAGAGAACCACTAATTTCACCTAAAAATTGTGTTCATTATGTTCATAAAGTTGCCTATACCATGTTGGGGTGACTGGTATGGTGGAAACTGTTGGTAACTCACCAGTTGTACCTCATTAACACCTTTTCAAGAGTCATGTTACATGGCTTGGCACTTCTGCATTTATTGATAGCAGTCAGGCAATCTAAATTTGCCTTCCTTTTTCATCCATTTAAACTGCTCTATGGGGTTAAAGCCTACTAACATATCAAGGGCACAACAAAGTGTATGTATAGTCTTTGCATTGCTTCTACTTTTCCTGAAAATTTGTTTTAAAGGTGTGGTACAGAAAGCTAGTGCTCCCTCAATAGAAGATACATTAAATGGTAGAGGTTACTGCATTCAGTTTTTAGTATCTGTGCAAAACATTTAGCAGGAAAATAAATAATTTCTGATTTATAACAGGACAGCTTTGTGATAGAAAATGTGTGAGGTGAGAATCAGGACTGTACAGCTTTCTCTTTGAATTAATTTGGATGAAATCCCAGATGCCCACACACTTAGGCACGATTATCCTAATTTTGCTGTTCTGTGCAATTTTATTGGCCAACTCCATATTTAGCAAAAACTGGCGATGTTCCACTGAAGTCCTTTGGAGAAAGGCAGATGATCAGATCTTCATAACACAAAAGAACACTCAGAATGTATCAAGAGAAATCTCCCATTCCTCCCAAAATTCACATTATAATCTGGAAACAGTGCTAAGGATTTAATTTAGTAAGCCTCTTTCACAATAGCCCACTCGACACAAAGACAATGGTGTCTTGCTACTATCACTTCATTCAAAACCCACCTTTTTTTTTTTCCTCCAGGAACTGCTAGGCAAATTAATTTTCTAGCATAGGCCAAGACTAAAATCCCAGCTTTAAGGAGAATTTTGCTACTGACATAAAAAGCAGAATTTAATGGACTGTGCTTGCACTCTTGTAATAAATGAGGTCCAGACTTTCTGAGAAAGTCCACTTCGTTTTGTTAAAAAAAACAAAACACCGAAGGCGGGAACCCAGGATAAGCCCGGGCCCCACTCGACAAGGCAGACAGACAAATAACTGCACTGCACAGGGTCCCGAGCTCCGTGGAATGCCCTAGGTGCTGGGCACCCGGGGGTTTAAACTCTCTGGTGCTTCCTGGTTACTGCGCTTCTCAATCCTCGTTTTCATTGGTCCTTTTCCTGGCGGCTGGTTGGCCCATATTGGCGTGCAGTCTTGACCAGCCATTCCCGAATATTCCGATCCCATA
>VXBI01010437.1:39699-85947 GCA_013397375.1 Toxostoma redivivum
TAGCTGCTGATAGAGATTTTTTTATCTTTTGTAGTGAAATTGCTTTTCAGACTGTAACTTCCAAATTTCCTAAGAAAAGTTTGCAAAACAAGACTTGAAAAGAGCTATTACATACATCCCCAGTTCTCTATGTACATGTTGTATGGCATACCATTATATCATTTTCCCTACATCTGCCATAAAAGGCAACAACTGCAGTGTAGAAGTCAAGAGGCTGATGAATGTGTGCAATTTACTGTAACTGTTGGGCTAGTCCCCTTCCCCCACCCTCTTAGCTGAGCTGTGAGAGCCATAAACCAGCTGGATGAACTCTCTGAAAGGAGGAACAGATACCAGCACTCTGATAAGAAACAGAGCCTTCACTTGTCCCTGTTACAGTTAGAGAAAAAGCAGCATGAGGAGGATGATTTTCTTGTACAAGACATGACCAGTATTGTATTTAGCAGCAGACCAGTTACTTTGAAACACATGGAAGGACCTCTAGCAGCAGCTACCTTTGATTTCAAGAGCAAGGTTTGCATGTTGTGACTTTAGTTTCTAAAACAGTCATTTGGACTGCATTTCCTATATGAGAAAAAAAGACTTTTGGTAAATGAAATGGAGAAGCACAGCCTATTCAAATTCATATTTACATCCCAGTGTGTCTCGAAGATGGTGGCAATATGTCCAGATGGGTTCTGGTGCCTAGATTAGAACTAAGGTGCTCCTTCCAAAATTCAATATACTGAAACCTCCTCCATCTACAGCAGACTTAGAGATGCCTAGAAATCCTCTGATGCTGTTGTAATGCCCACAGTTAATATCACCATGTATTGGTGAATGTTCATGGATACTTTAGATACGATAGAGATAGATAAATTGCAGCCTAAACAACAAAGGCCACCCACACACTATTAAACCAAAGGCATGTGAAGGCACATGAAATTAGGCATTTGCAGAAAATATCTGTCCTTCCAGAATGAAGCTTGGAACAGCAAGAGTGGCAGACATTATTTTATATTAAAACAGTTTTGTACAACTGTTAAACTGGGAGATAAAAGATGGTGGTCATTGCTTTCTAAATAACTGCCTATCTGGATAATTTCCTCAGGAGTTAAAAGGCTTTGAACGAAATTCGATTTTCTTCCTGAGGGTTTTAAAGATGTGTTAGTAAAGATACATTTCTTTTCTTACCCCTTTGCAGGCTGAAATACTACAGAAATACCCTTCAGTTTTCTAGATGTAGTTGAGCAATTAGACATGTTGAGCCAGAAGAGGAAGTCTGTGAGTAGCACAGAGAATGGAGGCAAGAATAAAATGCACGATCAGCTATAGAAAATGAATTGAAATAGCTGTATAATATTGACTTGAAATACCACATAGTAAACATTATGAAGCACAGGAAATAGTTCTATGACACAATTTGTTTCTCAAGTTTGTGGTTAATTTTCAGTTATAGTCAGATATCTAACTACTAACCATTTAGGGACAAAAGATGACAGGGACTAGTTAGCATAGATTTAGGAAGGGAAGTCATTCCTGACAACTTAATAGCCTTTTGTGATTATGTTACTGGCTTAATGGACAAGGAGAGTCTGGTGGTTGTTTATTTTGATGCCAGAGAGGCTTTTGATGGGAGAGGCTTTCTCCAATAGTGTTCTAATAGACTAGTTGCTGAACTATGTTTTAGACAGGTGAATCTTGAGATAGATTGAAATCTGACTGAACACCTGAGCGTTGGTGGCATGAAGTCGAGTTATAGGCCAGTTCCTAGTGATGTACATCAAGCATCAATACTGGAACCAATGTTGATTAAAACTTTTGCTAAATTACTGGTACAGTCTGTACTCTCACCAAGTTTTTAAATTAAACTCAATAGGAAGAAGTGTTGGACAAATTGGAAGGCTATGCTGCCATTTGGAGGGACCTGGACAGACTAGAGAAATGGTCTCAAAAGGATCTCACGAAGTTCACCAAAGGGAAATGCAAGATTCTTCCCCTGAGGAGGAACAAATTCAGACACACACCAGCAGCCAACTACCTAGAAAGCAATTCTGCAGAAAAGGGCTAGGGGGTAGATACCAGACTGATCATTTTAGCCAGCAATGTACCCTTCCAGCAAACAACAACTTCCTGCGAGAAATGTTCACAGCAGGTAAAGGGAGGAGATCCTTCCCCTCTACTCAGCCCTGGAGTGCTGGGGTCAGTTCTGGGCTCCTCAGTATAGGAGAGACATGGAGCTACTGCAGCAAGTCCAGTAAAGAGCAATGGAGATGGTTAAAGAACTGGAATATGTCTGATGCAAAGAGGGGCTGAGGGAGTTGGGACTGTTCAGCTTGGGAAAAAGATAGCTTCACAGTGAGATAAAAAAAAATCTTGGTTTTAAACTGTTAGTAGTAAATATTGTTTTATTCACACAAAACAATCCACAACTTATCCATAGCACCTTAGAGAAGCAAACTTTGCTAATCCAGTACTGCACCATTTTCACATGGCAAAAAACAATGCCAGAATTTGAAACACCTTGAATATGTCATTTGAATTATGGGGTTTAACATACCTTTTTGATCCTTGCCTCTTTCCAAGTTTCACAGAACATCGAGACTGATCATCAGGTTTTAATAGTAGCTTGTGAATGTGCAATGATCTTTCCTCCATCTCAAGAAAGCAAAACAAGGGTCTTTAGCCACAAAATTCCAAGTTTGCCTCCTTGTTCTGGAGCTTTTTACCTCCTACCTACAGGGGTGTGAGACTGACCTGGAAGTGATGAGCTGCCTTCGTGCACTCAGCTGAGACATTAGTCTCTGCAATGACAGAGGAGCATCTCACCACCCTAGCATGGAGTTGGAGACCTGGCTGGAAAGGCAATTCCCGTTTCCCAACAGGTCTCAAGTTTTGCTATATTTTGCTGTCACTCACCAATCCTATAGTTACTCACCCTGGAAATTTAGTAGAAAGTTTCTATATCAGGATTTTGATAATGAAATTTATTTTAAAAAGACAAATAGGATAAACCACCAATAATAAAACTAGCCTTCTACCAGCCAGAAAATGTAAATATGACTCTTCCATATTTGCCTTGTGTAACCTAAGTGACAACCAGGTGTTGTTGCACAATGAATCTTTTTGTTTTCCTATATGTGCTGTTTTAACTTCTGTTTTCATGTCTAAGAGCTGAGAAGAAATGGAAAGTTCAACTTTGAAAACAATTTCGTCTTTTGATCATGACAAGGGGCCAGGGAAGGCCTGTTAGTGACTGTGTGAATCAGTCCCTACAACCATTCAGGCTGATCATGTGGCTCCTGCTTGGAGATGGAGAGGATATACTCTAGAAAGATAAGTACATCCATGTAAAATAAAATGTTGTTTTTTCTGCAATACCTCCTAGCACTTTGGAGGTCTTGATTGTATTTTGGACAAAATAACTGTTGCAGGTATTCTAAACCAGCAGAAAGGCTAAAAGAATCTCAAATTGAGAGGTGTCAGTGACTTTTTGGATCAGTCAGTACTTCTCTGAGTTGCTCCAGATTTAACAAAATACATTTCTTCACCCAGAGAAGAATAATTTTCTGCTCTATGTCCTGAGTCTCCCGACAGGTCTTCTCCAGCATGGTAAGACATCCACATGTGCCAAGGCATTGCAATTGTAGTAGCAGATATTTTCTTTCATTGCTTAAACTGACTTCCAGCAGGACAAACTATCTTATTAAAGGGTGTTCATAATGATTTTACATTTGGGTTGAGTTTTTAGACCAACATTGACAGTATTTTTTCAGGCACTATGGTATCTGCCAGAACTAAGGAAGTAGTTGCACTCTTGAGAAAGTAAAGTAACAGAGAGGCAAGCCTTGATGCAAAGTTGATTGTTTAGGGTAAGTTACAGCAATATAACTTACCTTTAGGTAATACTTCAGGCTATTGCTAGGGCCTCTCTGACATTAAATGGTTCTGTGGCATTGGAGCCATGTGAGAGAGCTGAAGGGCATCACAGAAAACTCTGAGGGATGTGGTGTCTGCTTTGTGGGGAGAAAGGTTAAAGATGTGTCCTGATATGAGCAGTGAGGAGCTGAAACAGAATTGAAAACTCATCCCCATAAGCGTCTGCCTTTCAAGTTTCTTATTTGCTAGGTCATTAGACCTTTGGCATAGGAAAATGGAGTTGAGACTGCATCTGGCACACTATGCAACGGGATGAGGAAGCAGCACGGTCTTGCTAGGGGATCGAGCTCCTGCTAGGCATCACATGAGGTTAAGGTTTGTATTGCAATTGCCTGAAAGTGCCTGTGTTGGGTCAAAAAGGAGTCTGAAGCTGAGGCTGGCTCTATCTCCCTTGTGTTCAGTGTGACAGGTATGAGCAAGCCAGAGTCCAGGACAAAGTCCTTGTGAATTGTGGCCATGGTAACATTGTGACTATAGAGACAAATGCCAAGTTGAACCTAAATCTGATTTGTCAAAATAGGACAGCATCTCTAGTCAGTAGGACTGATGAAGAGAAATAGTTGCATATATTTACACAGATGAGAGCCGCTGGAGCTGCTCCAATAGGAAAATGGTTTAAATTAAGGGTTGTCTGGTTTTTTTCATGAGAGGGTGGTATGGTGCAAATAATAAATGTATTGAAGACTTAAAATGCTACTTAACAAGTACTTGGAGTACTGACTATTTTTGGTATTTGTGTCCTGCTGCTGCTTTGGAATCCACTCATAAAATAGTTTCATAGGAGCCTCTTTTCATTTTATTTGCCTTTTGAGGTACAATTAGTTCTTAGAAAAAAAGTGTTCTGCATTCAGATGTAAATTTACAAATCCAACTTTATTTCTGCCCTTTTGACAGATTAAATCAGCTATATGTGTGTCTGCTTGTAGTGAGACAGTGCAAACCATTTTGAAGTCATGCAAAATATGTTTTTATGGAGCAAATTTGCTGGAAAGCTGCCAGAACTTCTTCTCTGGTTTGAATGTGATGTGGAAAATAAACATGAGGAAGAGAAGCTGTGAAAGTTGAGATCTCATAGAGCTGCTAGGAGATTGTGGGTAAAGCTATGCTGATTTACAGAACATTATGGACACATTTTTAGGATATAACGTCTCTATGAGTAGAAGGTTACACAGCACACAATGAAAAATATTTTCCTGACTAGAAGGTTTCATTTATATCTGTGCCAAAAATAAAAGAGTCTCTGATTTACAGTTCTGCTGGCTGAACAAATTGTTTGGTATGGAAACTTTGACAGGCTTTTCTGGCCTTACTTTTTTCATTAGGCATCTTTTTCTGTCCCCTGAAAATATACTCCATGCTGAATTCAGCTCTCTTTATTTCTCCTTTCTTTGCTGCTGCTGAATTTGATCTTTTCAACATGGTGAGTTAGATTTCAGCCATTATATCTGCTTTTGCTGCCAAAGTATTTTCTTCTTTCCAAGAGTAAGGCTTTTCCTACTGTGCTTTAAATCATTTGCCTTTATTTAGCACAACTCTTGGAAGTCTTTTTCTTTTGGGGACCTCCATCTGTTTAAGGTCCTTGCAGTGTAGCTCCTGTTTAAGGTCATTTACTTTTTGTGACTACATTATCCCTGACCATACCTAACTCAGCACTATTGGTACCATTTAATGGTCCAGATGAGATTTCAAGGGGTCTCAGGTCTTCATTCTATCTCTACAAATTATCTAATTATTCTTTTTTTTTTTTTTTCTGTGCTCTAGCATGGACTCCCTTGGTTAGGACATGATCACTCACATTGCTGTGAATGTCATCTACTTGACCTGAACCATCACACCACCAAGTGCAGAGTCACAGTACAGATCTCTGAATCCCTTCTAAATAAACTTGAATTTTGTACCTTTTTTTGCAGGCAGTACTGCTATATTAGCACACTTGGACATCCACCCTAAATAGCCTTACATTGTAGCAAGGCTAGGACACCCGAGAGTGGCTCCATACTGGCACAGCTATTTTCTTCCTGGGTTTGGGATATATTGCCGTTGGTGGAACAACAGGGACCTCTGTGCTGTGCAATTTGAACACGCACCTGAACTCCCAAAACCCATGCCAAACCAAGACAAACATACAGATGCACACATTTTACAGTTTTCTTCATTCACAAAGAGATTTACATTGTCATTTAAATTTGAATGCATATTTTTCAAAATCCTGACTTGGCAAGATGGTTAAGAACATGCTTAAAATTAAACAAATTGCAATTTATAGCACTTGCAGCATCCACAACAGGAAAATGCTTCTCTTTTAATGCAGAATAATGAATGCCTGAATAAATACAACGACAATAAATATAAAATGAAGTTAATGTATGACTTCATCTTCTGTGGTGTGTAACATATTGTTGGGTTTATTCTTAGATATCTTCTGTATTGCAGATCTGATAGCTATGAACAATGAATCCTAAAATTTTACATCCCATCACATACATGGGGCACTGTAGGAGCCATATAACCTACATTCGTTCATCCCTTGCAGCAAAAAACATTTGTGAATGTCCCAGGAGACAGCAGTAAGACTCATGTGTTGATGTTAATGGGAGCCTTCTTTTTATTTCCAATGGCTGGAAATACTGGCAGTGGAAAGATGCTGCCCAAAATATATCCCTCAGCTACAGTAGAACCCTATGGGTGCTGTTGCTTTTGTGTTGACTTCTGCAGTGGTTATTCACAAGTCAGACTGGTCTTTGTAAAATTCCTCTCCTTGAAATTTGATTTACTAAGCTTTTACAAATACAGTAATAGATGGGGAATGTGAAAATGCTGTGGTAGAAAAACATTTGGTTGCTCTCAATTTGCTCTGGTGCATCAAGAATTAAGTTAATGAACTTTTGCCAAAGGGGAAAGATGTTTTACTGTTTTAATTTGTTCTTCATATAACATGTTACCAATCTGTAGTATTCTGCCTATCAGAGACACTCACTCTTATAGGGTCTCACTTCTTCTAGATTTCTGGATGGAAATATGAGACACTAATTTTATTAAGAGCCCACCTTAACTCACAAGTAGTAGTCTCTCCTACTATCAGCCAACACCACTTAGTAAAAGGGTTATGCTCCTAAGTATTTAATTGCAGTCTGGAGACAGCTTTTACCATTCTGCAAGGCCTAGCTCACAGAAATCCCCACTTTCCTTTTGGTATCAAAATTATCAACATATTGTCAGCCCTGAGAGCATCTTCATGGTGGTAGAATGAATGCTATCTTCAGTTCATGTGTCATAATTAACCCATCTGATAATAAGTATAGCAAAACAAAGAGTCTGGAAGAATTGTTTTTATGCTTAAATTCAATGGCAAAAAATGCCCTTTGCCATAGCTTATCTTTTGCATAGTCTCAGAAACAAGGACAAGGTAATTGTAGAATGCATTCTGGTGTAATTTGGTCAATGGTGTTTGCACATGCCTCACTCCTCTACCCTTTCTAGCATTATACTAAATGCACAAAGACAGGACCCTTCAGTGCTTCTGCATGCTTCAAAACACTGAGTGATCCTTTTTTCTTTCTGTGGCAGGTCACTGGGGAACTGTCTAGCAAATGACCTCCTTCTAAAATTAAGATGGCTTTGAGATTTCTTTTGTGCCACTACATCCAAGACCTGCCAGGGAGAGAAGAGAAATGCTTGCAATTTTCAGCCTAGGACAAAGCTCACTAATTCAGGACTTAACAGTAATGGAAAAAGAGAGGAATTCACAAAAGAGGAAGTTGGCCACAATCACTATAACAGCCCCTGCAGCTGTTCATACTGTGTTCAGTACCAGAGATAAAGAAAATGTTCTGAAGAACATGGTATTAGCACAGGGTAAAGACTTTCAAATACATTTGTACTTGGTGGCAAAACTTCTTAGAGTCTGAATGTGCTTGACACAATATTCTTGCAATCATGGCATGACTATTAAGACAACCAAGGAATTCTTAAGTCCTTAATTTAGGAATTCTTATGTCCAGTCTTCTTCTTTGGCAGCACAGGTAGTTCAGTCTGGCAAAATGAATGTAAAGTCAACTATCTTCATCCGTTACCACAGGATATTGTTTGAAGGAGCGCTTTCTAGATTTCAGTGTCCTATGCTGGTCCTTGAATGGTAACTGCCTCGGGAGGGTTGCTACAAAGCACCATGGCATATCAACTCTTGTCTAGACCTTGGAGCAAATTATTAAAAGGATTGAGGATAAGATCAGCATCTGTTTGAATTCCAGGTGAATGGCATGTCCTAAAGGGACTGTAGTTTGGGAGATGTCACCAGCTGGAACCACCGGGGATTATTACACTTTAGACAAGCACATGTTAGCCTTCAGGAAGACTGTCTCAGCTTAGATAATTTTATTCAGAACTGGTCTGTTAATGCTTATGGACAGCTTTTTACCCTGCTAATGTCCATGAGTGATTCCTTTATTCTGCCTTCTTGAAAAGTGCAATATTAAATATGTTCTCTGTAAAGCTGAATAAGTGGACCCTATTTTCACAAGCTCCTTCTTTTCCACTGGCTCAAGAAAGTGCAAGTAACTCTTGAAAAGTTAATGAATAATTATGCAATTTTATGCATAAAAACTTATTTTCTGTTATGTCAAAATCAGTGATGATTAATTATGCCTCAGAGTGGTCAGGCTTCTGGTCTTGTTGGAAACAGCTTTTCAAATTGGAGAGCTATGGAAGCATCTTTTCCAGAAAAATGTAGGAGTCCATGTGTGCATATGCCTGCTTTTCTGATCCATTTGTTAATTGATAGTATTTTAATAAAGAAATAGTTCTCACTCCATTTTCATATTAATTAATCAAAAATAACTGGCATGTCACTCAGGGATGCTGTTCTGCCCCTTTGCAAAGCACTGGTGTGTTTGTGCACCTGAGTTTGTTGGGCTGGATCAGCCACCAGCTACAACTACCATGTGTGGCTGGACCAAGATCCATTACAGCACTGGTTCTATTCAAAACAAAGACGCAGGCATATGCTACATAGATGTGTTATGTCATCATTGGATGGTTCATATTATTCCCTGAAAAAATAATGCTTCATTATTTATTATGAAAACTAACTAATTTGTTCTGTGTCAATTTTATTTGCCATCAATACTGTTTTAGTTTTTGGTGGAACCCTGCCAACTTTTCCTGTTCTCCTTGCTCTAACCAAGGCCCTGAAAGCTGACTTTCACAGGCTGGCTATGATTAGACAGTGGGGTCTCTGTAAGTGTGGTCTCATATGAGCAGCTGTATGTTTTTTCTGTAGAGGGAACTTGTCATTAAAGAACTGAGAAGATGAGTGTGTGGTACCTTGGGCTGTTTTTGTTTTAATTTGGCCCTCATTTACTTTAGACACTATGAAGGAGTCCACATTAGCTGATGGTGCCCACAATTCATTTGTACTGATGAAGGCAACTTGACAGCTGCATAAATCACTGCTAGATACTGCTGATAAATTGCTGCATACAAAATTGTAGAGGACCACCCAAGCACAACTTGGGGGAGGCCTGCAGTCACACTTGGCTTGCACATGAGTACAGTAATGCAAATTTGCTTAACTCTTTATTAGCACTTTGTATAGTTTTCCCTTTAAGAAAGGTATTGACATTTCTTCACTTGCTTATTTGCTAGACCAGTGAAGTAAATTGCCAGGATCCAGCACCTCCCATAATCTGTAGTTGTGGTATTAAGATTTATTTGTTTGTTCATGCAGGGATACCAGCTTGCTTCCTCATTTTGAACTTCACAATCTGGTGGTAGGGAGGAGGAGAGGAAGGGGGTGGGAAAAGAGAAATAAACTTCTAGCTCAGTATAGGTCCTTATTGTGTGCAAAAGAGAAAAGCTTGAGCAGGGCAAAGTGGTCATTAAAAAGCTGCAGTATGCTGTCTGTCTAGCAGCAAGGAATTGTATCCTACCATTTTTAATTGAAGAACACAATGGAGGTCAGGACTTGGTAACATACTCATCAAAAGGAGTAATATAAGAGCACAAAAGCAGGAACTTATTTCTAGTAGCTGTATGTGCAAATCTCAATGAGGAACTTGGCTGTCTTATTAAAAGCTAGAAAGCTATTGATCCATTGCCACCTGACATGAGTTGAGCCCTGGGAAACATTAATCAATAGCAAGGTTGTATTCCTATTATGAGATATGGGATGAGAATTTGCAAAGCCTGAATCCTATCAGATTTCCTGTGCCACCTGCAGAGCTCTCTTGGTCTGCTGTGTCCCTCAGCTCCTGGTCTTACTACTTTCTTAGCAGTGGCTGCTGCTAATGGATTCTTGACCTTTTGTTTAGTGACCATGGTATCAACAGCTTTATGGTTGCCATGCATTTCATTAGGGAGTACTTTCCTCACTTTAAAGAAATTACAGACTTGTGCTACCAGAGTTCATTTTTCTGGCATTTCCATCTCAGTTTGCTTCAGTGCTATCATGGTAAAAAATATTCACTGTCTTTCTTTCTGGTATAATATTAATCAGAACACAATTATAACACCACTGGAAACATTTTTTCTTTATCTGCTGGTAATTACTAGAGACAGTAGTATTAAAAAAAGAGATTTCCATATTCCCCTCTCAGAGTCTGATATCTAACCTGAATAGATGTACAGAGAGTCAACATTCAAAAACATGCATTTCTAAAATTTGCAGGTAATTACATAAGCGTGTACAAAATTACAATTCACAGCTGGCTTTTTAGTACCAACAGTCATTTGTATGGGCCATTGCAAAGACTGAGTGAATGGTCATGGTAATAGTAACTCTGTGTGTGTGTGTGTGTGTGTGTCTGTGTCTGTGTGTGTTTGTGTCTGCATGTATATCTGTGCACATATCTACATCGAGATGTGTGTCTCAGTTCCCATGACCTGTCTTGTGAGAAGGAAGGCAAAATCCAAAAAAATAAAAGTATTTTATAACTTATGACAGAGTCATAAAGGGAATTACTCTGGATTTCCTATTCTTTTCCTTTGGTGGCCTTTCATTTCTTGACAAACCTGTTTCCATTCTACCATCTGGAAATTTCCTCTACATGTCATGCAGTCTAATTTGACCAGCTTTTGGCATTTGAAAGTCAATTAAAATCTCCTCTAGGATGAGAACCTTTAGCATCACTGTACCCTGCCTCCAAGGTTTCAGTCTCAAGAAGTGAGTAGCGAGAAGGAAGATGACCCTTAAGAACTGATATGCTTGTTCACACATGCAGGAAAAAAAAGCAATTTAAGCAAACATTTACACTTGGGTAAAGCTTTTTCCTTTTTAAAAGAAGTCTTTGTGTTTCAGTCAGCCATCAGCAATACTACTTTCTGACTTAGAGTCACTCATATCTCTATACTGGCAGTGGTAGATTACTATTCAAAATGACATTGACCATTAGTAAATGGAAGATCTATCAATCAGGTGTTTTAATTGCAGGTAAAAACACTCCAGCAGTCTCTACTAGCAGTAAACTGAACTGAGAGAGGGCCTTCAATGCAAAGATCATTTAGTGTATGTTTCTTGGCAATAGTCTAATCAGTTTCATATACCGTCAGCTATTTTTCATGATATGCCAAAGCTCAACATCACACCTTTCACAAACATAAAAACATAAGTGGTTTTGATAAGTTTAAAGTGCCTTCATCACTTTTAAGTATTTCCTGCATTCCCACACTCATTTACATGTTCTGAGAAACTGGCAAATGGGTTCAGCTTTTAAGGATAACAGGAGTGCTAAATAGGGTGGTGACAAATGTCATACCGGCTCTCAGGTTACATTTATTGACTTGTTCCCTCTAAACTAAGGAAAAACTTTTATTAAGAAAAAAAAAGTCTAAACATATTCTTGTGCACATCTGGTTTAGTTTTATTTCTTTAAAATTATATTTGTTTTCCTCTTTTGCTCACAGGAAATATATTTAGGAACAATGTTCATCTTGGAATGGCATGCAGTGGTATGGCAGGCTGACACTTTTTGAAATTTGTTTACTTTCTACCAGTCAACAGTTGCTAAAATGTTCCTGGAATGAACAGTGCTTTTTATCCATTGAGTGTTTGGATCTTTGCATCTAACTATAGTGCTGTCTTATACTCAAAATTAACTAAGCTTCCATGATGGCTGGGAGACCTATTAGCAGGCATGGGGGAAGAAAAATCTTTAATGGGCTTGTGAAGTGAAAGCCCGTGTTTTTCAAGACTGCTGCAGTGTTTTCCTGCCTGTGATTTCCTGGAACTTAGCTCAGAGGGGCTAACTGGCTCCCGTAAGCAGTGATACCAGGCTGTCCTTGTGAGACACTACGCTCCCAGGCTGGTCCCCTTCCTGCTACTGGCTGCTGATGCTCTCACACCATCACAAGGAGTCAGTTCTTGGCTTCAGCAGCAAAGCTGTTATGGTTTCAGGTATATACCAAGGTGGTCCAGAAGATACTGTTACATAGTTTTGTTTCTGGCATCCCTTGGTTAATATAAAAGATCCAGAAAGGACAGCAGTAAATTTCGGGTCTTCTCTGCCACTGCACCTGTAAAGAAAATTTTGGCTCTCAGCTCCAGAGTAGCTATTCTCTGGTTTCAAATGTTTTGTCCCAACATTCCTTCCCAGATTTGGTGGCCTCAGTTACAAGCCAGACTCTTGGCCATGCTCAAAGATCCTTGTCCTTCAAATGTCACAACAGGGCCTCAGTGAGATAGTGCCATTGGAAGAGACCATGAACTGCCCCATCTGGGAACCATTTATCCAGCCAACACACAGGGCTGGTTTCTACATCTCTTGGGATGGCAATGTAGCTATGTTGAGGTTATGGCCTTGGGGTTTCACCAGTGACCCTGCTCAGACCCTTACCTCTCCTCTTGCAATCTCTTGAGATGGTTTGCAGGGAGAACATGACCTCAAAGGATAATTGGTGCACTGGCACAGGTGTGCACTGTTGAGAGCAGGATAGGCACTAAGCCTTTCTGCTCCATGTTACTGAAGCTGCCTATCTCAGGGTTTAGCAGTTAACCCTCTCCATTAGTCACCCCTATAACGGATTATGCAGGCAAAGCTGGGTTTTGCCAGACACAAAAGGGAATCAGTCCTACTCATAACAAAAGGACATTTCATCTTGACTTAAGTTTGAGTGTGAGCTGGCCTTGGGGCTATGCAAATGCTCCCAAAACTCTGGGTGCTAGATGTGTACTATGGAAAGCCTGACTTCATGAGGAGTGTGAGAAAGTTAGTATTCAGTCTAGAAAGGCTGTTTCATGGCTATCCTCAACTGTGTGTTCCTGTATGGGGCATCTAGGCTCTAAGCCCTTTCTGAACTGGGTGATAACTGGGAAGGAATTTTTTTTGTCAGGAAGTATGTTATAAGCAACAGTCATCGAATATTGAGTAGACAAATGAGCACTTAAACCAATCATAGGCATTTTGAGTGTTTAAAATTATTTGTTATTTCATAATACTTGCCCAGTAACTCCTGTGGATAATTCTTTGTCTCCTTGTGATTTACAAGCTGCTGCTAGTGATTCTTCAATGCTTGAAATTTAAGCTATGTTTGTCAGCATTTTTGGGGTTTTTTTGGAAGAGATCATGTTGTACAGTATGTCTCTGTTTCATGGTTGGACAATGGTATTTAAATTGATGGAATCAGTTGTGTTCACCAGCTCAAGTATCAGACTCCACAAGCATTTCCTAATTTCCACAGAGAAATTGTTGGCATCACCAGAATTTCCTCAGAACAATTCAGTAGCATATGTGAAACAATAAAAAAAAGGCACTCATTGAAAATCTAGAATTATTACTCTTAATTTGAGATAATGTTCCTGGAAGGGTTTTGAGTTCAAGTCCTATGGTTATGCAGAGCCATCATTGCCTAGCAGGATGAGAGGATCCTTCCAACTTCTTTCTGTCTAATTGGTGTTTAATGAGGCAGCCCAACATCTGCTGTGATGTATTTCCAGATGCTTTGTTTTAAGGTGTTCCACTTAATTAAATCATGCATTAGTCAGAAACACTACCTCACTACTGTACTAAAGCAACGGCCTGATTAACTGAGCAATATTTGGAAATTTTAACACACACAGGATCTTTACAAAATAACCTATAAAGAACTAGCTGCAGTCTACTGCTGCTACCTCATGGATTGCCCTTGAAAAAAATGGAAGGGGAAAACAGCAACATGTCTCTGACATCTTGTTTTAGCTACGAAGAAACCACGTGTTTTTAAAATAGTTTTTGAAAAGCTAATGAGAAGGTAGCAAATATTACAAACAGATTACAGAGCTGTACAACAGGTTAGATACGTTTAACAGCCTGTTTATTATGGGCTTTCTAAAGATTTTTTTTGTAACAAATTTGAAGAAACTGGAAAATTACCAGCAGTGTGATCTGGCTAAAGACTCCTGTTTTCTACTCTTGTTTTCTTTCAGTTAATTTTGGTTTGTGTTTCTTTGTCATAAAGGCTCAGATAATCTCCTGTATCTTGGAGCCAATATCTACTGACAAGGTGGAAGGAATAAAAAACTCTCACTGTCCTGGTGATAAGTTATCTTATAAAAGATCATCCATTACACAAACTTTCTCTGTTCCTTCTTCTCAGATGTTTTGAGCTTTGTTAAGGATTCAAAAGAAAAAAAGACAAAGAAGGACACATGCTTAGACTAAAAATTGTCCTTTGGGAAGGTGTGCAGCTAAGTAAAGCCTTATTCTTCCATCACTTACACTACTGAGACCCCAAAAGAATTACACAGAATTAAAGAGAATAGCATCAGTGTAAAACTAGAATGAGAGAGAAAAATCATTCCTAAAATGCTTTAAAATACATAGAGATTGCTGTCAAATAGATCAGGATTTTTCACAGATTTTTTTTATATGACTGCTGCTCACCATGCAACCTGAGCACACAGAAACATTGAAATTGAAAAACAGAGCCAAATTCTAGAGCTACAGCTTGTGAATGCAGCAGAAATACAGATGTGAGGTTGGCTGCTGGAGCACAGTTATATCATAGCTTTGGCTAAGTTTCAAAGTACGAACACATTATATTTTAAGGAGGTTGCAACAATAGGAGACATCAAACTTTATGGTTTGGATTTATTTCTATTTACTATGTAGTTTTATCAGCGAGCATGTCAGTATAATGATACAGAAATTACTGGAAGTTCATCATTTGACTCAGCCACACGTACACAAAGTGTAACTGCTTCCCAAATTGGGATGGAAAATGGATAGTTTGAAATACTTTATAGAGAAATAACTGGAAGTGTCGAAAAGCTGACAATTGACAATTATTTTTTAAAATATTTTCTTTACAGGCTTTTGTGTCATGGAAATTCCTATCAATTCTACTGAAATTAGGCTAAAAATATTTTTCAGCTGGACATGATCATACCTGTTTCTGCATGATCCGAACTTCAGTTGTAGCAGGGACCAAAAAGCAGTGCAAATCTTAATAAGGCTTCCACCTTCCATCCAGAACTTTCTAACAGAATATATGACATCTTAAATGTGTTGATAGCAGTCTCTCACTCTACTAGGAAAAGAAAGTCTTGGATTCATAATAGTTCTAAGATAAGAGTGCTGGTGAATAAACATCAACAGGGTGAATTTTAAGTAAGTGTGCCTAGCTGTGGATAGGTATCTCTGCAGAAAGGTGAACCTTTGAGAGGTACTACAGAAAAGTAGTTTGAATATGTACACAAATCCTGGAACCCACTCAGAACTGATTGTCTAAGAACTATGCAGGAAAGTTTTCTTGGACACCATCTTCCTTTAGTCTGCATAAGGAGTAGTGTCTAATATCTTCCAGATTAAATATAAGTTTGGTGTCCAAATGTCCAAAACCTTTGTCCAATGTGATCTAGAGGAAGCTGGATCATCTTCCAGAGTCGTTAAAGGGCTGAAGCCAAAGCTGCAACGTCAAAGGCAGGCTTAAATTCTGTTACTTATCTAGGTGGAAGGATGACAACCTGTGAAGATTTTTGTCCTTTAGAATACATTCTCATACCCTCAAAGATCTGACTTTTAGCCAAGGAGCACATCCACTGCCAGAAGTCAGATAGTCATCAAGGAGTTCATTATAAAGTTGGAGTCTTCTGCATTGTGGTAAGAAAGGAACATATTGTTATCATAAGATTATTTTAACAAAGGGAACGTCTGACTCACTTTCATACTGGTGTTACTTGTATTTGCAGATTCTTTGTCCTTACTGACCTTGAATTTCAGAAAGCAGCATGGAAAGTAAAATGACTCATTACAGAATAAATTAACTTAACCTTTCAAGCAAATTAAATTCAGAAAGCAAAAACTTGCAATGAGGATGATGATGGGACTGAAGGAGCTCTGAATAAATCTTCAAATTTGAATATCAAACAGGATACTCAGTAAGAGTGACTATACCCCATAATGATAATAATAAAAATAACTCAACAGATACCTGATATTGCTGGAAATAGGCTTTCCAGCAATTTCTGGACATGAATGGTAAAAACAGAGAAGAAAGAAGTATTACCTAAGTTATGCCACTAACCCTGGACCACACCGAGGCTGCCAGTTACAGACAGTAATTCAGGAAAACACTTTTGGTGCCAAACCTCTTGGAAATTTGGGTCACAAATTTCTCAGCAGCAAGGAATATAAGCTGAACTTTCTGTAGTGAAAACAACCTCCTTCCATGCTTCCATGAGACATGCAGTGTTGAGGTGGTGTATTTGGTCATTTTCTCATTACACATCAGAAAGCATCCTTTCCCCCAGGAGATGTGGGGTTTCCAGCCTTTCCTTGTGTGCTGAGAAGAGTATCTACATATGGACTGCTGTGATATGACAAAGGATTTGCCACCTGACTTACTGCAACACTGTAAAGAGAAAGGATTTCTTTAATCAGATGAAACCATAGCCATCCGTTTCTCAACAAATATCAGTCATTAGAAAATAGAAAACCTCTTTTATCATGATTGGAAAACCATTCCTGCCTGGTATAAAGGGGAAGAAATAATATGACTGGTCCTGGCATACCCAAATCTGCCTTCTCTGACTGGTGCCAGTGATGAAGTGCAGAAGCATCTGAGGTTCATCACTCTCCCACCCTGTTCAGGCTCCCAGATGTCATTAGTGGAGCTTTACAATGCTTGGACTTTATCCTATTACATCTTTCACTCCACAGTATCTTAAAAAGCAGCACAAACCAAACTCATCTTGGTCCTTAAATTCCTTGACATCTTACTCCATACATGTGACTGATCATGGCGAGTATGCCCAGCTTCTTCATGTGATTTGGTGAGTAAGTAGTAAGAGAGAATGATCTGTATGACCAAATTACTGTTATCACTAGTATCAGTTACCTCAGCCAGCTGATTGCCCTAGAGGTCAGATACTTCAGTTCAATAAAGAGCAGCAGAGACTATGCCTCTGATGGATGCCACAATGTGTAAAAAAGAGCTATTACATTTCCAGGTGTTTTCTATTTTTTTCTGTAAGACCCAACCAACCAAAAAGACCTCAAAAAGCCCCCAACCCAAACCTCAAACCAAACCAAAAACCATCATGCCTTTTGAACAGACACAAGTTTTTAGCGTTTTTATCAAGCATGACATTTACTGGGAACACTTTGTGATTGTATTTTAGTAGAATTTTAACTACAATGAATAGCCTAGACCTAAATAGTTGCTTGAGAAATGCTCCCAGCTGTACCATTCTTCTTCCCAGAAATGATACCTTGCTGGGATACCAATTCAGTGTTGATTCAGAGGGATGAGTGTTGAATCATGCTCTCAAAGCATATTCTATTTCTGATCCATAGGGTAACATGGTACAGTTTTGTAAAAAATATTTCATACACTTAAATACTGAATTTCTGATTCAATTCCCCAGCCCAGGTGACAGAAGAAAAGAAGAACACAGAATCAGTCCTTTTTTTGCTGAAAGGCTAAGCCATCCTCTAATTAAAACCAGATTTATGAGCAAAGGTGTACTCTATCTTCTTTGTCCTCACATGGGATTTCATTGTTTCTCAGTGAAACCTCTACCAGAGTTACACAACTACTTTGTGTGCCAAGCTGCTTATGTACCTTTAACACTTGTTGGCCTAAAGAAGGAAAAGACTTAGGGAGCTTCATGTTTTTGTTATGTCTGGCTCCTGACAACAGAACAGAATGATCTTCCTGAATCCAGAGCGTATAGGTGAAATGAAGCTACATTTGGAAACTGCTGATTTGAGGAATGCATTATAAAAGCAAAGTAATGCAACAAGAATCATCTAGCGACAAAAGCATATAAAGCTCCAATATGCAAAGTATGAGCAAAACCTGAGATACTCTAGGATGCAAAAGGCCCTGGGTTGGCTCTGATGGCATCACTGTCATTTGATCACATTGAGATTGAGACTTGGAATTAATGAGTGGCCTGCCTTCTCTGAGGGTGCTGTTTAGGGTGCTGGTCTGAAAGTTGTCGGCATGTTACCTTCAAAATTCTGTAATCAATATTACAAAGACATTTCTTTTGGATGTTAAGATATCTCTCTGCCTTTTTCAGCCATACAAGTGGCTGAAAAGTACTACATTTTTTACTGTGTGTGGAGAAAAAAGGAGAGAGGAAAGCTCCTAGGTGCATAGGTAATGAACATGACTTTCAGAGGCTGTTGAAATTAAGAAAGCTTAAATGATCCTAATCAGATTTAAGAAAATTACATGCAAGTAAGCCAAGTCTTTCCTTTTCCACTGGCAGAAATTATGAGGAGCAGCACAAGACCCTATTTCCTTTCCTCTTTTGTTTAGGAAAACTTCAGTGTTATGAGAAAGGTTTTTTTTAGGCCCAACAGAGTAAAACTGCTCTTCAGAATGATTCCTTGTGTTTGATACAGTGGATGCCAGAATATGAGCTGCTGAATGAGAGTCTGGTATGTTAGGGGGTCAGGCATTTTCATAATGTTTTTTCCTTCATGATTGCCTTGTGATACTTACCATATGCTTGAGTTTCAGTATCGTGCAACTGTGAGACTTATTCCTTTAGCACATGAACTAGAGAGTTAATTGATCTATTTGATAGAAAGTTTAAAAATGTAGCTAGACATTTTATTTTTATTATTGGTAAGTAATCAGGGAAAGGATTAAGGATGCTTGTAGATGCAAAATTGTGCTGTGCTGGCATAGCTGATTCTCTTTATGCATGCTATGATGAGATACATACTAAGGCTGCAATTTTTTCTTATCACATTCCTCTTTTTCAAACAAGGTGTAATACATCCTTGACATATATTTTGAAGCCACTCCTTTAAACAAGTGATCACTTTAAATTGTACCTGTAGTCTGCTAGTGGCTATTTAACACTACCTATGCTATCATTCCAGGAATCTTCTTCTGTCACTCTTGACACTAGAAAGTACAAAACAGTAAAATCATAAAATTTCCTCAGGTATGAGTCCCACTCTGCTCACAGTCACACCTTTGCAAATTCATTGATATTCATTGAGATCACTGATAACAATGGGACTATTACAAACTGACATTAGCTTAATTGAGAGCAGGGTTCTGGAGGGCATAAAAAGTTTCCTCTATATTTCACATCAGGATAGGAATGCGGGAAGGTTGATCAGCTGCAAGAGCAACATTGTTCTGAATTCCCTCTTGTGAGGGCTATGCAGGTGCAGCTAGTTTGGCTTCAGTTCATATTTCTAGGGCTAAATTAAGTGTCTTTCTTTGGAAGCGTTAGTACCAAAACTTCTTTCTTTTCTATATCAATTTCAGATCCTATTCAAAGCAGAGGGAAGTTTCCCTTTTACTTTCTGGGGATCAAGACTGGATTCCTGTTACTTACTCCTGTGAGATGTTGAATTGTGCAAATTTTATTGAACATCTGTCAGAAAGTATTTAGCACTTTGAGGAGACTGGGCCAGTGTGCATCTCTTACCCATGTTAATAACCTGCTGGTTCGGGTAACTGTACCCTATACTTCCGTGTGGACAAAGATTCCAGTGTTTGGTGCACTTCATCTAACTGAGCAGCTCTTTAGAAATAGCAATTGATTTAAAAGGTTCAATTCTCTCCAGCTAGTAAGTAGCTCAAGATGCATGTGGACCTGCAGAAATTTCAGCGTGTTTCACATACAGGTTTTTTTGTTTGTTTGTTCGTTTGGTTTTTTGTTGGGTTTTGGTTTGTTTGGTTTATTTGTTTTTATTTGGGTTTTTTTTTTGTTTGGTTTGGTCTGGTTTTTGGGTTTTTTTTAGTTGAAAGAGGAGATCCATAATCATAACAGGTTTGTTATAGGGCACATTCCTCACTCCTCCCTGTAAAAAGCCTGATGGCCTAATGTCAAGGATGTTCCTGTAAACAACTAATACCTCACTACTTTTGCCCTTGCCATACAGATTCTGTTTTAAAAGGGTTTGAAAAAAGTGCAGACAACTGATATTTCCAGGCTAACTTCAACAGTTTGTTGACTGGCCTTTCATGCCAACATAGATCACAAATATATGGCAGCTTCTACAGATGAGTATGAAATACACAGAAATAAAGAAGGGAGCAAAGTTTTCTAACTCACATCCCCATTTCAGATTATATTTGGATCACTGTTTCAGCTGGAAATGTTCTTAAAATTACAATGCCAAATCCCAACAAATGTTGTTATTTACACTGACGATCCAAATTAAATACTGAAATTATTTTTTTATATATACATTTATATGGTTCCAAGTTTCCCATATTGAGGAGGTCTTTTCTGGTTGAGGTTTCTAAGCAGCAATTATTTTCCCCCAAACATTTTGTTTCATTAAAATAATTGATGTTTGACTTTATTTGGTGCTCTTTCAGAAGAAACCCCTAGTCTTAAATAATATGGGCTTTTTCTCAAGGTGAAAATTGGATTTTCTAGCCCAAGAGACCCTATATACAAAGGTAGATTAGGACACAACAGTACTTTGGTGGACAGTGTACCTGTTATGCAGGATCCTGCTTAAGTGCACGTGAGGCACAAGAGACAAGAGGTAGACAATTATGAGGTAGAAATACGAAGTATTTTGGGAAATGCTGTCCTCTATACAGAGGTTTTTCCTATTATTTTCCTCATACCCTTTCCAGTTTCTAAATTAACTATATAATTTGGCTGACTTTTCTCTCCCTCTTCCAAAGTCCCTTACAAGTTTGCATTGTCTAGCAATGCAAGTTGAGTCCTTCTGTCTTCTAGCCTCCTCTCACAGTATCCTTTACCATATCATATTTTTCAGTTCTCTGTAATAAACCTTTTTGTCTCCTTTGTCTCACCCAACTTTCCAGCTATGTTGCAAAGGCCAGCTGTTCAAAAAATATCTCCATGCTTTCTTTTGTGTGGCTCTTCTGCATCAGACAACCTTACCAATTCTTGTCCTCCCTTAGACAAAGTCACCACTCATTTATTTTTTTGATGTCTCTTAAACCCTTTGATGCTTGTTGAAGACTTCATTGATTGTACAGACCATTCCTTTACTGCCCACTGATAACCTCTGTCTATCACTGAACTGTGTTTTTCTGAGGTGGGAGCTAAATTTTCTTCAGTAAAGAGTTTAACAGCTTGAATCACAAAAGAAAAAGAAAAAAGGGGAGAAGAAAAGGGCAAAAAAACCCCCAACAGAATATTTCAGCTCGAATTGTAAGTTTGTGGTAACAAAGTCAACATTAATAAATTTCCATGGATGAACCTCAACTTCAGGAGACATAGATTTCTGAATTTTTACCAGATTTTTATTTTTATTTTATTTTTCATCCTTCCCCACCCCCCAAAATGAGGATGTTCTGCTTAAAATTACTTCCTCCTATATCTTTTGGTGCATCATGTCTTGCAGAAGTAAGACAAACCAGGCTGAGATGATTCTATCAGCTGAGAGACTCAATTTCAAGAGCAAACTTGAGGTTTAAGGATGCTGAAAGTTGTTGAATTGTTGTGTATTTTGATTCTGATAGACTATACTTATAGCTTACATACAGAGCTGCAGTGTGTAGGATTAACGAATGAGTTTTTCCTCTGAGGTAAACTGTGTCTGTTAGATGGATTTTTACTTTTCCCATATTGATATGTGACTGAGGAGGAAAAGGTGCTTATAGTAGGATCCCACAGGAACACAAAAGGAAGAACAAACAACAAACATTTGTTCCTTACATGCCATTGCTAATTTTGAACATTTCCTTCTATTAGAAATATAGCTTGTTTTATGAGAAAACCTCAGTCTGTGCATGTCTCTTAGTTTTCTCTTTCAGGGCTTTCATGGCAATCTTGGTGTTTTGAAGTTTTGGAGATCTCTGAAGTGTACCTGGACATCAACTGAACCTCAGTGGAGTAGAGGCTATTTGCAGATGCAGTGTGTTCAGCCACTCTGTGGTCTTTAACTAGCTGGTTTTTGTGCCTGTTCTGGGAAGTCCTTGCAGAGTGAATGGTCCAGATACACCTCTGGGTTTAATTGTGATGCTGAAAAAATACAAAGCAGTGTGGGAGGAGTAACAGGGGTCTGTGCTTCTATCTGTTAAATGTTTTATGAAAAGCAGTATCAAACAGACAAACCGTCAACCCAAAAAGTAAATTAAACTAAGACTGTGTTAAAATGTTGAGGATAAGATAAATGTAAAAAAGAACAGAAAATGCAGAGTTCATGTGCCATTCCATCTTATGGTAGTGCTCTCTGTATAGTGGCACTTCATCTGGGTAGTGACCACTATGAAAGGATCTTCCAGACAGTTTCCCCTTTAACTCCTGATTTCCTCTCTCAAGCCTGTGTATGTGACATTTTGGAATCCTGTTTTTCCCCCCAGTCTTCAAATGTGAGTCAAAATTTTTTTATGCAGCTTTTCTTTACAAATCCTGACAGATGCAAACTGTGCCATACACTGAACATCTAAATCAAGCTCATACACACTAGCTCAAAAGTGTTTATGCTGCCAATTAAAGGCATCACTTTTTTGAATTATACAGGGAGTGAAATGATCTCTGACAGCTGTGAATTGAAGAAAAAGGCCTCTATTGTTCAAAGAACTGCCTTTAATATTGAGAAACCCTTGCTAAACTCTTGATTACCAAGTATGGCAAACATTAATTGGCCATAAACTTAACAAGAATCAGTTCACTCATTCCACAACTTTTGCTCCCCCATTTTCCTTCTCATTATTTCCCATTAGCCTCTCCTAGCAAGTGCTTAACTCAGAAACACACCACCCCCCACATTCCCATGTTTTCATCCTTATGCCTTCAGCATTCTCACTATATTATTTAGCTCTTTCAGGCATGTTTGCTCTGCCAGAAGACTTCTACGAAAAAACCCCAGGCTGAGTACAGACAACCTGGAAAACTCTCATGGATTTGTCCTAAGTCTTGTACTGTACTGCTGTGTTTCTTAAAATCCAAATCCCAGGGATATTTTAAGAGGCAAGAAGGTCACATTTTACACCTTTGAGTGTAGCTTTCTAGTCTTTAGAGTTTCAGAGAGAAGATTAAAAACGCTACCTGAGCACTTCCTAGAAGAAACAAAATGTGAAAGAGCACCAAAAGGTATTGCTTTCTTTAAACTCATACTCTTTATGCAAATCTCATGATGGTTGGATTCCAATTTCTTAAAGGAGTAGCAATTTTTCACAAGCCATGTAAATCCTTTTCACCTAGTATTTGCCTGGTGTGCTATACAGAAGATAATAATGAATTATGATAATCACAGACAAATCCAATTCAGCGTTCTTATAAGCTTGGAATTTTAAAGACAAACAAGAGGGTTATGAAGAGAAGGAGGTATTTTTAATAAACAGCTTCTAAAAGTAACAACACTCCTTTTTTGACTTTACTATTGAGACTTAATTTTTTGGACTTGTAAAGGTCCAGGAAATATATGCAGGAATGTAGAGTGAAACAGAAGAGAACAAATGTCAGAAAATGTTATGTAATTTTGAGTAGAAATGTGAGCATTATGCTAATGTTATAACTTGTAAAAATATCTCTAGTTCATTTTGGGTATATATTGGTAGGAAAAGCTGCAACATGCTCTGGGCGTGCACCTATGCAATATGGCTCTTCCTGTGGAAGCATAATTTAGATGTGTTTTACGACCATAAAGTGAAATCAAGGCCATTTGTGATAGCTGCTCTGCCGACTCATGCTATTTCCTGGGCCCCTTCTGGATGAACTGTGCAGTAGGAGGAGGGATTACATTACATGCCGGAGGCCACAGAGATGGGGACAGTTCACCATATCTGGTTTCTCAGAGTCTCCTGTAACAGCTGAATGAAGTTGCTCACTCTGCTTCTCTCCCATTCTTGTAATATTTTCTTTTCTTTTGTCATCATTCTGTCTTGTAGATAGGCTGCAGTGCTACATTTTTAAGAATTTAGTAGCTCCTGTGGCTAGGAGTAGACTTCTAAAATACTCTAGTTTTGTGTTGCTGATCTTGCCAATAGCATCTGCCATGCAAACAGAACTGCTGCTCATAGCATCATCATGTTATGAGATCAGATGTGGTCTGAAAAGTGTGTATATCCTGGCTAAATCTTTCCTTTTCATATGGCTTCAGGAACTAGGCGTCTATCAGAAAGTAATTTTTAAAAGAAAAGAATAAAAGAAGAAAAATAGTCAGTGGGGCAGATATGGACAAATGACAGATTATACTAACCAGTATGGCATGTCGTCTTTTTTTGTTAGATTTTTTTAGATTTGTCAGAATTATTATATCATTATATTATTATTATATCATTATATTATCATATCATGAGGTGTTACATCTGCCCAGAACAAACACAGACCTGTTAGACCAATCTCAAATTACTTATAACTCATAATTAAGTGCCAGAATCTATTGCTGTAATCCACGTCTCTTCAGCATATCAACAAGAACAGTGCAAGTGCGACAGTTGAAATCTTGATGTGGACTAGAATTTGCCAAACTTTTTTATTACCTGAGGTAACAACATAAACAGTTTATGTTAGCAATTTCTTTGTACAAAGATTGACATAAGTTTAACTTGAAGGTCTTTACTAACAGCTGTTATACTCATAAATGTTTGGATTTGTGTTGTGTTTATGAAAATATTGCAAAGAGATTCCTTTGATGTAGCAACCAAACATTAAATAATTGTATACTTGCATATCTATCATGCTGAATAAGAAATGAATGTGCAAATGGCAGATATAAAGGCAGAAACTTGTTTTTGTTTTCCTTTCTAAACATAAGGAATTAAATCATGCAGGAATGAATGTATATCAATAATTTCTTTATGGTAGTTTTTTAGCAAAAATTGCTATTTGATGAAGTATATGACCTCATGATGAAGTAATGGTTATAGAGAAGTTGTCACGTTTGGAAATCAATGTTATTTTATGTGTTCTGCACACACCAACTATGTCAGGCTTGTGGACTAGTGCATTCTTATTTTCCACAGCTACTCCTCTCCACAAAAATCCCTCTCTTTCATAATGTTATGAAATGTTATTGTTAAGAAAAAATTGGAAACATCCCTCTTCCTCGACTCAGGTATATTAACATGTGGAATGTGAAGTGCTGTCTCTTTGGGCTAGAAAATAACAAAAACATAAAAGAAAAACCCTGATAAAATATGGATAGTCTTCTAGTAGTAACCATGGGATTTGCAATTTGAGCAATGGCAGGTAATTGTGCGTCTGCAGCCTGCCTTTTGTCTGACTGCTCAATGGATTGCATAGCAGTAAGTAAATCTGTTATTAAATGTGATACTTCTCACACCAACTTAAAGCCAATTAGTGAAAAGGAAATACCTTGGTAATAGTGAAAGTCCACCAGGATCAATTCTTTCTCTAATGCCAATGAAGTATATAATAAAAAACCTACCTCTGCCAGAGTAGGTGCAGGCATTTGTGCAAGGTGCTCCTCAAGTGAGAGCCATGGAGTGCCTGCAACTTGCAGGCAGCAGAGAGCTAACCAGAATGGGAGTGTTACTGCTCCCTCCTTCCCTTCTGTACACTCCAGGGCTATGGCACTGGCTAGAAGTAGACATCACTCAGAAGATGCTTGTCTTTAGTCAGTATGAAGTGACATTGTATTTTCCATCCACAACACCTTCAAAAAAACATTTGTGTGAGTGTTTTTGCAGTTACCTGACTTGCTGAGGCTGCTGAGGCAGGAGGGAAGAGAGAAAAGGTATTTTCTTTCCTTTCTATTTGTTTAAACACACTGCATTAAGGAAAGGACACAACCTGGCAAGGCTGCTGCTATTAAGTTGTTATTCTTGCTCAGTCTCACTTCAGAGAATATCCAGACCCTTGTGGACTTTACAGAATTTGCACACTTGATCCAAGGCTGCTAATGGCTGCAATTCATACCTACATCAAAGATGACAGCTATAGAGTCTGTGACAGGAGTTGCAACAAAAGTGCAAGAAGAGGGGGAAAGGAAGAGAAAGAAGGACAGGCTCCTCTGAGAGGACCTAAAAACCCTTCTAATTTCCTGCTTAGAGCATGGAATTGAATTGTCAACCTGAATTATCTTATGATCCTATAAAGTGCTACACATAACGTCCTAACACTTTTCCTGGAAGTGTTCAAGGCCAGTTGGATGGGGCCCTGGGCAACTTGGTCTAGTGGAAGGTGTCCCTTGCCATGGCATAAGGTTTGAAAATAGATAATATTTAATGTTCCTTCCAACCCAAGCCATTCTATGATTCCATGGTAAATGAAAGGCATAAGGTGACCACAAAGTTCAGAAGACTCTGGTACTGTGTCCCAGAAGTGACTCTACTTTCTCATCAAGTTACTCTTGTGCAGTCATGGAGAGAAATATAAAATGGCCACATAATTGGCATTGTCAGGTTAATGGCTGGACTTAGTGATCTCAAGGGTCTTTTCAGCCTAAGTGATTCTGTGACTCCATGATTCTATTTAATTCAAGTGCATGAATGCCAGTCCATGATTTGATAGTCTGCTAATGCTTCTATTTTTAGCCCTTAAGCAAAGAAGCAAGCCCCAAGAAGCCATAGATTTACCTCCAAGTAAAAGACAATGCCTAGTAATTAACTTTATTGCATCTTTGTAGATTTCATTCAGAGTTGTAAAGGAGGGTAATAACTTGGCATTTCCTGCTGCACATCATCACAGGGACTTTCGGGATACAGTCTGTGTCTGGGACAGTTGCTGACCTGGATTAGTGAAAGAACCTGAGCTACCAGATCCTTTCATACAGGGCCCTGGGGCTGCATATTTGGGTCATGAGGTCTGACTTTTCTCCAAAAAACTTTCAAATGGAAAGGAAAAAATAAACAACACACATCTGCTAACCAAAGTTTTCCATCAGAACACCACCATCTTCTGCATGGCTGAAGCTTTTAGTGAAAATAAAACACTTGAACTGAGATATGCATATGTAACTGTGCATATTATAAGTTTGGGGTGTTTTTAAAGCTTTAGTAGTATAATTCTGTTAATTTTCCAATAGAACAATATATTGAATTCTCTGTAATACTTTTGACAAATGTTGACTTGGGACATTGATTTTATAATGTGAGAAAATCCAAGGCAAGTAACAGCAAAAGAAACTCCAATAATTCATTTGAGAGTTTCCAGGCAAACAATTTCTTTGCCCAAAATTCCCATATAATTTCTGTGCACTAAGAGAAAGGTTATCTCAAAAGAGTTCACAGAGGGAGCTGCTCATAAATCTAAATACTCACCATTTGATGCAGTATAATATAAGAAAGACTAAATAATAAAAATAATTTCTTGTGATTGTTGTGTCTGACCCATCTGTAATGAGTTTAATGCTTACTAAGGGAAAATACATGTCAGATACGGAGCTACAATTTATGCCTACATTTTCATGGACTTCAGTGGAGCCACCCTGGCTCTCCCTAGCTGAGTATGAAACCCCTTGAAGCTCTGTGAGGAAGTACATTTTTCAGCTGGAAAAGTGAATCCAAATCTTTCAGTCCTGGGCTCTGAGCCAAGCAACATAGCTTTAGCTTTTCCCACATTCAGCATCTACTTGCATTTCAATAGCAAAGCCTGGAAACTGTCAAAAAATGCTCTGGAGGTGGATCTGGTCCTTGTCTACAGCAACATTACTGACATGTATATCAGTGCTTTCAATACACTTACAGTCAAAAGGCTTTAAAGTCTGTGGAAAGTTGTATATACATCTTTTAACAAGAGAAAAACAGATGTTCTTACAGTCAGTATTATGGGAGTCAATGTGCTCTATCTGTGTCACCCTTAGCTGCAGATCTTTTGAAAACTGGTCTGAAAGAAAGGACTTTTTAAAATGTATATGTTTAGTAACTGAAGAGCATCAGCAAAGCTAAAATTCTCAATGTTTTCACAAGCTGAAAAAATCCTACCTTCAGTGGCAGACACATTGGCCTCAGGTGCTGCTCAGGCCCATATCTGAGCCTTCTGTGAGTTAAGATTTCCTTCCATGTGGGTGGTACAGAGCAGTGAGTAAGGGCAGAATGTTTTTAGTGGGGAAGAAGTGGACACTCACTATTAAAAGTTTAAGTCAGTGAGGATCCCTATCAGGTTGGAATTCCAAGCTTTTCAAAGTCAGTGGGAATTTTGCCATCCTGATGATCCTAACAGATGCCCATGCCTGCTGAAACTACACTAAGTAAGGATGCCTTGCTTTCTTTCTTTCTTCTTCTGTCAATTCTATAAGCTTTAGAGGAGATGTGTTTTGAATGCAAATGATTTAGGTAATATATGAAGGTCAAACTTGTTATATCCATAACATTTCTTGTAATTGCTGCTCTTTGGCATTGAAGCACTTCAGCCTCAGCATCAAATATTTTTGCCAGCACATATTTGCAGCTATGTCATATGTACACAGATTGCTAACAAAACAACCCATAAATGCAGAAAATACTGGTGTTCAGAGGGCATCTGCAATTAAAATCTGTGTCCAGAGCCTGTAGTTTATTAAATGTTGGCTGGCAGGTGAGAGTTTCTGCCCAGGCCATGCCTCAGCTGGGCTGTTCTCCAGCTCCTCACAGCCCTGGTGTGCCTGCCCTTGAGCTCCACCAGCAGGGCCACTTATGGGCCCATGGCTTGGCCTGGCTTTGGGCCATCCCCAGGGCACTGCCCAGCACTGGGGTTGGGGCTGCCCATGGGCTCCCAGCTGCCCTGCTCTTGGCTGGGGTGGTGGAATGGACCCTGGCTGCCAAGCCCTTCCCTGATGGATTCCTGTGGGACCCCACAACTCCAGGGAGTCCTTGTTCCCATATGGCATCCTGATGGTGGCAGCTGGAGCTTCCTGGAGAACTTTTCTCCTCTGTCATCAGTTCTGTTGCCTAAGGACTCTGTATCAAAATTTCTTCTTGGCATGCATAGGAGAAAGATGGGTGAGAAGCTGAGGGTGGGGAAAAAGGTGATATGCTCTACTTTCAGCACACAGCTGCACATCTGCCTCTGTATCACCTTCAGGAATAAATGAAACCAGAGGGACTGAGACAAATGCAAAACTTGCCCAAAACCCCAGAATCAACAGAATCAACTGTGTTGGAAAAGACTTCTGACATCATTGAGTCCAACCACTGTCTGATCAGAACTACGTCAACTAGACCATAATCACTGTGTGATGTCCAGTGGTTTCTTGAACACTTCCAGTGATGGTGACTCTACCACTTCTGTGGGCAGTCCATTTCAATGTTTAACAACCATGAATTTCCATGAAGAAATTTCTCCTGGTATACAACCTGTATCTCCCCTGGTAAAGCTTGAGACTCTGTCCTCTTGTCCTGTCACTTGCTGCCTGGGAGAAGAGGCTGAACCCCACTTTGCTGCACCCTCCTTTCAGGCACTTTTGGAGACCAAAAAGATGTCCCCTTAGTCTACTTTCCTCCAGGGTAAACAACAACCCCTCAGCTGCTCCTCACAGGACTTGTGCTCCAGACCCTTCACCAGCCTCGTTTCCCTTCTCTGGATGCACTCCTGCCTCTCAGTGTCCTTCTTACAGAGATGGGCCCAGAGCTGAACACAGCATTCACCAGTGACCTCACCAGTGCCCAGCACAGGGGGACAGTCACTGTCCTGCTCCTGCTGGCCACACTATTGCTGGTGCTGGCCGGGATGCCATTGACCTTTTTGGCCATCTGGGTACAGTGCTGGATCATGCTCAGTCTGTTGTCAACCAGCACTCCCTTTCCCACCAGGCAGCTTGCCAGCCACTCTACCCCAAGCCTGTAGTGCCTCGCAGGGTTGTTGTGGTCAAAGTGTGTAACCCAGCACCTGGCTTTTTAAACCTCATACCACTGGCCTCAGCTCATCAATCCAGCCTGTCCAGATCCCTCTGCTGATTCTTCTGACCCTCCAGGAGATCAACACTTACACCTAATCTAGTGTCATCTGGAAATTTATTGAAGATGCCCTCAATTCCCTCATCCAGATCCTTAATAAAGGTGTTAAACAGGACTGGCCCCAGCCCTGATCCCTGGGGAACCTCACTAGTGAGAAGCCACCAAACAGATGGGGCATCATTCATCACCTCTTCCTGGGCCCAGCCAGTTCTTAACCCAGCAAACAGTGCACCTATCCAAGCCATGGACTACTACTACCAGCTTTTCCAGGAGAATGATGTGGGAAACAGTGTCAAAGGCTTCACTGAAGTCCAGGTAGACAATATCCTCAGCCTTTCCCCCATCCACTGGGTGGATCACATGGTCATAGACAGAGATCAGGGTGATCAGGGGAGAGGAAATATAATGAAGGGTTAATGAGCTGAGATAAGGACCAGGAGAGATTACCAAATACCAGTATTGGAAAAACAGACTAGAATTAGAGATATTAGTTGAATTTATTACTGACAAAATCAGAGCAGGATAATGCAAAGTCAAATAACACCCTAAAATCCCCTTATCTGCAGCCCTCACTCCTTTCCAGCTCTACCTCCTGCCCTTCAACAGTTCAGAGAGGTGGTCAATGGGGGTTAGTGCCAGTTGTTTCTCACATTGTTCAGGGAGAGGGATCCTTCCCCTGCTCCACCATGGGGGTTGTTCCCACAGAAGACAGTCTTCAATGAGAACTTCTCCGATATCCCACAAGCAGTTCTCCATGAACTGCTCCAATGTGGGTCACTCTTCCACAGGGTGCAGTCCTTCAAGGACAGGCTGGTCCAGTGTAATTCCCCCACAGGGTCACAGGTCTTACTAGGAAACCTGCTCCAGCATGGGCTCATCTCTCTTGCAGGTCCCTGTCAGGAACCTGCTCCAGCAAGAGCTTCTCCTGGGTTCATAGCCTCCTTCAGGCATCCACCTGCTCTGATGTGGGTCTCCTCCTCCTCAGGCTGCAGGTGGATCTCTGCATGCCTTTGGACCTCCAAGGGCTTTAGGGGTACAGCTGCTTCACCACGGGCCACACCACAGGCTGCAGGGGAGTGTCAGCTCCGGTGCCTGGAGAACCTCCTCCTCCTGCTTCTCCACTGACCTTGGTGTCTGTTCCTCTCGATGTTCTCATCCTGTTGTTCTCTGGCCACAATTACATCGGTAATTGTAACCAGTAACCCTTTTTTCTCCCTTAAATATGTTATCACAGGAGTGTTACCATCATTTCTGACTGGCCTAGGCTTCGCCAACTGCATGTCAATCTTTGGAGCTGCCAGGGACTGGCTCTGCTGGACATGGAGGGAGGAAGCTTCAAGCAGCTTCTCACAGAAGCTAACTCTGCTACCAAAACCTGGCCATACAAACCTAAGTACAATGGACATCACATTGACTGACCTCCAGTAAGCTGTTAACTACAACTAATGATAAATGATGGAAGGTGGTTTAATGAGCACCACTGCCAGCTCCTTCAGTACCCTTGTGTGGATCCCATCTGACACCACAGACTTGTGATTGCCTAAGTGGCACAGCAGGTCACTAACAACTTCCTCTTGGATTACAGGGAGTCTGTCCTGCTCAGGGGGTACCCTGAGGATAACTGGTCTTACTAACAAAGACTGAGGCAAAGAAGGCATTAAATACATCAACTTTTTCCTCATCCTTGGTGACTCCGTTCCCCCTAACGTCCAATAAAGGATGGAGATTTTATTTGCCCCTCATTTTGTTGTCCATGTATTTATAAAAGCACTTTTTATTATCTTTTACTGCACTGGCCAGACTGAGTCTTAATTGAGCTTTTGTTTACACATAACCTAACAGCATCCTCGTACTCTTCCTGAATTGTCTGCCCCTTCTTCCAAAGGCCATAAAGCCTTATTTTACCCTTAGTTTCTGTGAAAGCTTCCTGCTCAGCCAGGGAAGTTGTCTTCCCAGTGACTCACTTTTTGGCTCTTAGGGATGGCCTGTTTCTGCACCTTTACTATTTTCTTCTTTTCTTCTTTCTTGGATTCCTTTGTTGTTAAGGATAACCTTTCTTTTCTTCAATTATTTTTAAAATGCTACTTTCAGAAGCTTCAGCTGGAGTTTGGTGACTGCCTCTCACTGAGATATCAAATGAAGAGCTCATGCAGACCTGTTTGACTCTCCCCTGGAAATGAGATGGTTCACCTGTGCCATCACTGCCCGCTGACCCATACAATAAGCAAAGAGTGCTTCAGTCTCTGGTGTCAATCCAAAGGCCACTTCCTTTCCTTTCAAACTGCAACTTTGTGCTGCTTCATTATCTCCATTTCTGAAGGCCATTCATTGCTTTCATTCTTCCTTACCTGACACACTCCCACAGAAGTTATAGTCCCTTTTAGCAAATATTATCAGGGAAGACGGGATGCTAAATATATCTGGCTACAAGTGCAATTTATATAATAATTTGATTTCAGTGAGAGACTGCTTGAGGGAATGCTTTTTTTTCATGCTCTGTAGAAAGGAATTGAGGTATAGATTATAAGTGATGCCCACAATCATCAATTTATGACTGAGCTAGGAAAAAGGGCTTTTGATTAAAATATCAGGCAGAAATAAAATGAACAAATAAAATGAGCAGGTTTGCTTTATATGATATGGGCACACAGTTAAACAGTAGAATTCAGTGTCACAGAGGCAAAAAGTATTAATGGATTCAAAGAAGGATCACACAGTTCCTTAGGTGAAAAAAAGAAGACATCGGGTTTTATAAAATATAAAACCACATATACAACCTCCAGTTTAGTAATTCCATAAGCAGCAGGAAACCAGGAACTGGGTTATGACAGGGAGATAGCTATTCTGGTCTTCCCCTGTTGTCAGCTTTTAGTAGCTATTGTCAGATCTAGGATTCTGGTTTATATGTATGCATATGAACAGATATATAGATACACATAATCTATAGATATATACATGTATAATCTCTCTCTTTCCTTCTCTATCTCTCTCCCCACCCCTCTCCATCTCAATGACCTCATACAATGTCATTTAAAAGTCTGCCCAATAATAAATAAATTAAGGCCTGCCTAAGAATTAATAAATTCTTAATGGTGGGGTACATATTTTTTGATGCAGACTCCAATATACTCAACAACAGCACCCACACAAGGAGTAAAGTACAGAGCAAGTATCTCCTCATCCAACAGGTCATCTTTGAGTGGTTTTTGCCAGAGTAAGAGAGAAGCATTGCTCCAGGTGCTCTGTCTGACATTGCATTTGGTCCTGGATGCAGCCAGCCTGCAGCACAGAAGCAAATCTCAAAAACTGACCCACACTGATGAGACAAACCTCACAATATAAGGCAGCAGTGCTGGATGCAGCTGGTACTGATATTTTGAAAGTCTGTATTCAGAGGCCCCACAGTAAGTATCTGTGGGGCTTCTGGGGTCATCTTGTTTTGAGACAGGAGATCTGCAACTTTGTCTCAGCCAACTATTGACACACAAAACATTCTGGTGGCCCCAGGGCAAGGACTTCTGCCCTTTCCTCTCTCCTTAGCCACTAACGTTTGTAGCTTGTAGCCCTAGCACTTAGCTTGCACTTGCGTCCCACTTGGGAACACTAGGAAGAAAACTCTTGACAAGACACTGAGCCCGTGGATACTCATTATACAAGCTATAATTTGGACCAGAAAATTTAGAAACAAGGCAGTATCCTTTCAGCTTCTGGCACTGGAAAGGTAATTTTAAATTGAAGCTATTTCACGGGATGCAAATAGCAAGTGCAAATGAAGTTTGCTGAATTTCAGGTAGAAGATAGACCTTAAGACCTTATTCTTTTTGCTTGCATACTAGGCTCCATTTTAGAGAGGCATCCCTTGCCTTGTCCCTCTCTGATGCTGTGTTATTTTCACTGTGCTCTGGTGACTATATCCTCTCAGAGTAGTAGCTGCACTATTTCTACATCCAAAATCAGAAGCATTCAATTGATAGAAAATTGCAGTGTTTGCCACAAATTTATTGGAGAATATGCTATGAAATGCCATGTTAATGGAACATGACTCTATGAACATAGCTTAAAGGATTCTCTGTATAAGTTCAACTTGTTTTAAACAGTTTTATATGGTTGTCAAAAGTCTGTTGTATTTTTCTTTTGATTGTAGCTTGTTCAGCTGTCTCTTTATGCAGGGTGATTACACATGTTAATGGGTGATTACACAAGTTAAAAACCAGGAATCCTAGAAGTGGCAGAAAGGAACTCAGGTTTTTTTGGTTTGGTTTTTCTTTTTTTATTTGTTCTGGTTTACCTCAAGCTGCCCTTTGGGATGTAATATTTGGCTTGTTACTCCTGCTCACTGCTTCTTTTTTTCTCACAACATTTTTTTTCTCTTGATGGAGTATCCTAGGCCATAAAAAGGGCTGGAAAATAGTATAGATAGGAGAAGGGTGCTGTGAGCTTGATCTGGCAGAGTTTTCATTGCACTGCAATTTCAAAGAGAAGAAAAATCTCTTCCGAAATTAAAGCTTCAGGAAAAACTTAACATGATGTAAGAACAATAGAGTTTGCTTGTCTCCCCTTCCAAAGAGAGAATTACAGAATCAATCAGATTGGAAGAGACCATGGTGGTTCTAGTTCAACTACCCTGCTCAGGCAGTCATTCTAGAGCACATTGCACTGGTTTGCATCCAGATAGTTTTTGAATATCTTCAGCAAGGGAGACTCCAAAACCTCTCTGGGCAACATGTTCAGTGCTCAGTCACCTGCACAGTAAAGAAGTCCTTCCTCATATTCCAAAGGAACTTCCTGAGAATCAGTTTGTCCCCATTGCCCCTTGTGCTATTGCTTAGCACTACCAAGCAGAGGCTGGATCCATCCTTTTGACCCTCACCCTTTAGATATTTATGCACATTAATGAGGTCCTCTCTCAATCATCTCTTCTTGAGGCTGAACAGGATTGGCTCCTTTAGCACTTCCTTCTAAGAAAGATTCTCCAGACCCCTCCAGGAGAGAGATTAGAGGAATTCTGCTGGACCCACTCCAGGAGCTCCATGTCTCTCTTGTCCTGAGCAGCAGCTCCAGATGTGCCTCACCTGGGCTGAGTAGAAGGACAGGATCACTTGCCTTGTCCTGCTGGCAATGCTCTTCCTAATGCACCCCAAAACACCATTGGCTTTCTTGGCCACCAGGACACACTGCTGGCTCATGGACAGCTTGCTGTCCACCAGGAACCCAAGAGCTGCTTTCCAGCAGATCAGCCTCAGCCTGTGCTTAACCCCAGGAATAACCTGGGGTTATTCCTCCCCAGTTCAGGACCCTGCATTTGTCCTTGTTGAATTTCACGTGGTTTATCTCTGCTCATCTCTCCAGCCTGTTGAGGGCCCTCTGAAAGGCTGCAGTCTGTTGTATTGGCCACTGCTCCCAGCTTTGTGTTGTCCGTGACCTGCTGAGGAGGCCTTTGTCCTGTTGTCTGAATCACTGATGAACAAGTTAAACACACTGGACCCAGAATAGGACCCTGGAGAATACCACTATTGACAGGTGCTTAAAACCAGATGTTTAAAAAAATGTTTTTTAAAAATACAAAAAAGACTGGGGTCCAGGTTTTCCTATGTTGTATGCACTATTTCTGATCATGTTATTACTGAACTCAAAACCAAAATTGGCTGACAAAATGGCTAGGTCTCAGCTGAAAGACAAACACTATACAAACATTGATTCTAAATAGCTGGGTCGTTTAAAACATTTGTGTTATTTTTTAAGGACATGTACTTTCCACACTGTTTCAAGAGCTAAGTGAAATTGTGGATACCCCTTTGAATGACTGCAAAACTTGACTGTGTCTCTGAAATACAAACACCTATCCAGTCTTACTGATTTTACTGGAATTACTAAACCTCATTGTCTCTGAAAATCAGACTAAGTATCTAACTATTCTTTGTTATTGGGGGGCACATCATCTTTGCATTTCAAGAGTAAAGGCTGATGGATGAAAACTGAAGATTTAAGTCATCATATGGCCACTATTATTGGAATTTGGAAGAGGTACTCTTGAAAATCGTTTTTGATGTTTTCCCCGAGATGTGTAAAAGTTCTTGTGTGGCAGTTCGTGTGCCCGAAGTGGAACAAATCAGAGCTCTTTAGTTTTCTCGGTCTCAAGGTTGTTTATTATTTTCTTATTTGTAATATTTTCTCTCAGCCCANACCCACAGATGTTTTGGGCATCATTCCAGGGTCTCAAAGCCCCTTGACCAGGGTCTCAACAACTCTGGACTCCCAAAGGGATGTCTTAGACTCCAACATCTCCCCCCTCTCTTTGCACTAAAAACAACCCCTTGATCACTCGATTCATGGCATGCCATGCAAACAAAAGAATACATGGCACAACAATCACGAGAATCGGAAATCCAACCAAAACATAAAGACCTATTTTCACAATTCCTCTCCACAAAAGGGAAGAATCAAAAAGTCAATCACATCATCAATCCAAAATCCAGTTGCCTCTCCAAGTTTGTTGATACTATTTTGTCTATGCTTTTACAAGCAGAATATTCATGTGTACCTTTCCACACTACAAATCTTCCCTGATCTACTGTGATTTGACAAGTGGTTAGTGAAATAAATCATAATTACATGCTTATATCTTTTTATTAAAGCCTATATTAATCAGGGTGAAATTCTCTGTGTGATCAGGTCGTGTTCAAGAAACTTGCTGTTAGATTGCCCATGTGTATGTACTGCAGTGCCATCAGAATGCCATTAAGGGTTTAAACTGTTTGCTTTTTGTGCTTTTGGTTTTCATGTTTTACAGAGGTAGATGAAGGTTTCCCCTCAGAGTACTTTTTTGTATTAAAGCTTCTACCTATCCCAGTTCAATAGCATGATAATTTTAATAAAGGATTGTATCACTTATACAGAGGCTTTGCTGCACCTAAAGAAACTATTTTCCTTCACAGTGTTCTTGGATAATATGACTTAGTGTGGTTGAACAGCTGGTTAAACCTCACCCGTGAGCACTGGGATCTCAGTGTAGACATGGTTCAGCAATTTCTGTGAGGCACTGCTGTTGCTGGACCTGGGTTCCAGCACTGATGAGCGAGCACTGATAGCTGCTTGGGGAAGGAGAAATAAAGGTGGCAGTGATTAGCCAGCCTAGGGGCAAAATACAATGACTTTTGACTAGAATAATAATAGCTTCTTTTTGAGCTTAATAACTCCCATTCTGATAGCTCTCTGATCAGAAGGTCATAATTAATCATATCTCCTGTCACATAAAACAAGTGAAAACAGCATGCATAATGTTGTTGAACATTCATGCTTTTAGATTCCTGTGTCTTGGCTACTGACACTGGAGTTTCGTGTCAAAAGGGTCACAGCTGTAAGACTAGATGTTGGCAGATGATGTTCCTCTACATGATGGTTCAGGGAGTCTGTCTGGGACAAAGGGAAGAACCCTGGGCACAATAAACTGGACTATAGGTACTCTTGTCTATGTGTTCCTGATTTTTTTTAACAAACTGGTATCTCGGTATGTGCAAGAGTAATTTAATTCAGAGATTCTGCTTCTGGAATTTATGTGGATGCCACTGAAAAAAAGTACTTCTCTCAGTGAACTTATCCTGGCTGAGTTATGGGCTGAGCTCTAAAAACCTGCAGGTATCCAGTAGGCAGGAAGACGACCACACTGCTGTAAGGTACATAACATAATCAGAAACTGACTCCTGAGTGGAAGCAGTGAGAGATCAAGTGCACATACAGAATGTTCTAGAGGTCAGGAATTATGATCATGCTCAGCCACTGCCACTAGATGCATGGTCTTCTTTGTCAAACCTGTGGCTTATTCTCATGAGCTCTTAATAGCAGGAGAGGATATAAGAAACAGCTCCCATCTGGTATGTCTTAGTTTGTCACATTATACTTGTTAAAATCTAACTTGGCAAATCCTTATTAGTCATTATCTTAAAGGAATGCCTTGTGGAGTTGCTAGGTTTGTTTGGTTTTTTTTTTAACACGGCAGAGGGGCTGTAAAGCTTACTTTGGGTTCACAAAGGAAATTTGGATGGTCAGTGGACTGCAAACCAAGATAACATGGGTTGTCATATTGTTAGTCATGCAAAAAAGAACATGAAAAATGCATAGTTTCCCCCTTGTCTTTCAATATTTCAGAAAGCTAAGGCTTTTCCAGATTGTAATAACCCATAATGGTGTTGTGTAGTTTCCTATCATGTTGTCTTGGCTTTGGCTGGGGTAGAGTTAATTTTCTTCATGGTGGCTACTATGGAGCTGTGTTTTGGATTTGTGCTGATAGTATACTGAAATTTTTGTTGTGACTGAGCAGGGCTTACACAGAGGAAAGGACTTTTCCGGTTTTTTTTGCTTCCAAAGCAGCAAATTGAGGGTGCTTGAGAGGCTGGGAGGAGACACAAGTGGGACAGATGACCCAAACTGACCAAAGCAATTCCAGACAGATGACATCATGAGTGGGTGAAGAGGGAAAAAGGAGGTGATATTTGGAGTAATGGTGTTTTGTATTTCAACTCTCCATGACACGTGATGGGGCCCTGCTCTCCTGGCAACATCTGAACACCTGCCTGCCCATGGGAAGCAGTGAATTAATTCCTTGTTTTGCTTTGCTTGCGTGTGTGTTGGATTTTGCTTTTCTTATTAAAAAAGTGTCTTTATCTTAACTCATTTACCCTTCCAATTCTCTCCCTGATTCTGCTGGGGGTGGGGTGAAAGTGAGTATCTGTGTGAAGCTTGGTTGCTGACTGGGGTTAAACCATGACACAATAGAAAACCCCAGAAAGGAGACACATTCATGTCAGATGTTTGCCCACAGGACAGGTCACCGTGTTGGAATGCTTTAACAAGACACACACACACTTAATAGGGTCACTGTCCTGAATTTTCAATGGCAACTGTATTGAAATTTCCCATCACTTGATTGTATCTCTGAGCCCCTTGAGTACAATTCACATCTAGGGTCTTACTCATGCAGAAGCCAACCTCAGTTTCAGGAAAGAATGCCTGTGCCCCTATTCCACTATAGCCACTGAAAAAGCACACTGGAAAAGAAGTGGATGGTATTCTTCTATGTACATAAATGTGACAAGGGCAGAAAACTGACTGTAACATCAGGCTGTTTTTATGCTGTTGTTTATTTCATTAGGCAAGAGAAAGAAAAGAATTGGTGTCTAGAGACCTTACCTGTAGAAATGGACTTCTGCCATTGAGGGAATCCAGTACACTATGAGGACAGACTACAGCTTATTCTTGAAAATTAGGAATTGTTTGCAAATCAGAGAGAAGGGATCTTGTCACCTCCTGTAGGCATGAAGTGAGTGCTTTTCCTTCTACAATATTGTGACTAGAGCATTGATCTCTGTCTCCATGAGAAATTCCAGATGGAAATATTTAGGAGATTTTTAAATAATCACTTCCAAATTGTCTTCTGTGAGTTCTTTGTTGTTGTTGTTGTTTGTCTGTTTTCCTTTTTCTGAAGGATCAAAGTAATTCAGCATAAACTGCTCTGCTGCAATGACAGTAGAAGTATTCCCCTTTTATTGATAACTCCTTATTTAGTGCTTAGTTCCCAGATCTGCTAGGAACCATATGCTTTAAACCTCTGAAGTCTGCAAGGAGTCCAGGAGTAGTTTCTAGCTGGTGTCTCTATAAATATACTTGGGGATAGCACATATTATATAATTGATTATATTATATAGCATAATTTCCTGGGAATACAGTTCATCTTACTGTCTTCCTGAGACTAATGCTGAATCCTCAAACTCAGACACAGAGAAGATACACCCTTTTCAAAATCCCCTGAGATATGTTACATACCATTTAACCCTTGAGAGACACTTCATTAAAGAAATTAGACTTAGACACACACAACTATGTAAGTCCATACACACAGGGCATTTCTGAAAAATGTTACTTTTCACATAGATATAAGCAGTAGAAACTCCCTTTGCCTTTTCAGTTTCCTAACTTCTCTAAACCAGTATTTGTCATGGGGGCAAATGGCAGTTCTCAGTACAATTCATGCAATTCTCTCTGAACCACAATTTCTTGTCCAGCTTGCTTTGGCATTTCCACTGCAAACACTTTCCCTCAACCTTGTATGACTGTGGGACACTGTCTGGCTTTCACTTAACTGGTGCTTTATGGCTTTCTTTTTGCAAAACACTTCCTCTATACAGAGTGAAGGGCTATTGCTTTTCCTTTCCTCCTTATCATGTCTTTTTCTTAGTCAATGGCTATCTACTATTTATTCCAGGAGCAATATAATGTATCCTGCAAGGTCCTTGAGAGGCATTAAAATAGACAACAATACTACAACTCCTTTAAAATCAACAGCAATTGAAAGAATGACCCTACAAATAAGGAAATCCCACAAATCGTCACAAGGAGTGAGTCATGAATGGTTGCCAAACTGCATTTTCACCAAATAAATTATTTTTGTAACTTAGCTCTACATGTCAGACTAGTGTGTTTGAATTATATGCAATAGGCTACATCATATTACTTGTGTATATAGGTTATCATCTCATACAGGTTGAACAAGCAAAGCATACTGCGATATACTTACATCTCATATAGACTCTATGTATATCATATGTTAAGTTGATTCTATTATTAGTATAAATTTAAGCCCTAATCCCCCATGTGTACCTGTGTCCTTAAAAACTTTGGCATGCCTTTGAAAGACAAGGACTTGTAGTCACTGCCTCAAGCTGCACATATATTGAAATGGATAAACATAGAAAAACCTTGACTTGTGGTGTCTGTCTAGTTATGCTGTTGGAATGTTACATTGTTATTTACTGTTCGTTTTAAGCTGCTCTTGTTAAATTTGTACCCTCTCCAGTTTCTTNAATCTGCACCTGTTCCTCAGTGGTGTCCACTGGGAGCAACAGTGGTGTGTGCAGCCCCTTGAGTTCCCCATCCACAGCTGTCTTAATAAAGGCCTTTGAAAAGGAGATTGGTCTCCTGGCCCTGTTCTTAACATATATGTGTAGCAGTGAAAGTGAATTGATGCAATATATGCCGTGCCTCTGCTTGCATGACATAGAGATACTTGATTCACTGATCCCATCCACCTGTGGGGCCTGGAATTGGGAAGAGTCAGGAGTTCCTTGTGGCCTACTGGGATTATGAAAGATCAGGACTGAAATGTATGCTGTTGAGAGCAACTGTCCCCCTTCCTTATTTTAAGCAGAGATAGGTTATAAGCAAATCTGCATGCACTTCCAAAAAAGACACGTTTGTGCAATGAATATAAAATTGACAGCTTAAAAGGAAGAAAAATGACATAAACAGTATTCTTCCCTTGGATCAGGCTACTGTTTGAGTAGTGTTTCTTCCTTTCCGTTCTCTGAGTCACTCCCAGTCTCCTTTAGCTTCCTCCTTTCTGTCTCACTCTCCCCTCTCGCTTTCTCAGCTGGAAAATAGGATGTGGCCCCCTCAGTGTGTCTGTCAAACATTTTGGATCTTCAGATAATCTTTGACCGGACCTGACTGTGTCCCTTTCAGAGGATTGCAGAGGATTGATTTCCAGTTAAGCCTTTGGAATCCTAGTGCTCGGGAAGAATAACTCCAAGCACTGCATTTGGGAAAGCTTTATTAACAAGTAGAAAGTGAAAGAAAGGTAATAATTGCATTTAAACAATCAACCAAAGCAAAGCTCACCTCTGGGTTTATAAATTTGTAGGGAAGACATAATTACAAGGGGCCTGTGTTGCTACATTGCTTGTGCTTTGAAAACCAGCTTGCCACCCCATTCCCACTGGATGGATAATTGGGTCCTCATAGGTCTCTTGCATCAAAGTAGTGTTGCAGTAAAACTTTATTTCTCCCGTGCTCATTAAAAGAGAAGTTGAATGGAAAACTCCCATTTTGGGGATGGGATTAGATAGCCCTAGATTATTCCTCCTCCCATGCCCTTTCAAGGTTTTTTGTTTCTAAATCTGCTCAGCAAGAAAAAGTAAATTGCCAGAAGTGAGATTGGTGAAGAATATTGTCCCAAGGACAATAAGGCTTTATTGCAAGGCTGGTATGAGATCCCTGCTTCAAAAAACTACAAGACTTGGAGGTGTGTGAGCTCTTAATTGCCTACCTCTGATAAACTGGCAGTGAAAAAAAAATAAAAAAAAAAAAGAAGAAAAACCCCATTCAGCCATGAATTAGCCTGGATCAAGTCCACTTGCTAATCAGAGTTTAATGAGGATGCTGCTGGTCTTAGCATATTCAAAATGCTCAAAACTGCCCTGGCTTCAAGTTTGTGCAGTTATTATTTCCTCTCTGCTGTCACTTCTGCACGCAGGCTATCATGAATCTTTAGAGAATATAATTATACCTGGGGCAGGCATGGTAGGGAGAGTGGGAGAGTATGTACCTCAGAAAGACTAAAAACACACCTGAGAGTTATTCTGCTAATTCATTCCTGTATCATCCAAATTGTCTATGTCTCAGCTGCTGGAACAAATACAACGATGGGCACATTATTAATCAGACCCATAAAGCTTGGATATGTAGTTGGATTTCTAATACTGTATCACAGTCAGCTTTTATGTGCCCTGCTATCAAAGAATCCAAAGGATAGTTGTGTGTGAAGGCCCCAGGGTACAAAAATCACAGGTCTCACTATTGGCAGCCACAACTGCCATTTGCTGCTTCAAGACAAAATAGCCTCTGTGCCAGAAGACTCAATAGTGATATTAGGAGATGTTCTGACTTTTGTTGGCTACACTGCAGTTAATGAGTTAGCTCACTGCAGTAGCTACATCACTGAAAGCTATGCCTTTGTGGGCTCCAGAGCACTGGCAGAAGGAAGCAGGCATTGGCAGGTTCCCTTTTGAACCTCAGTCCTCATTTCCATCCTACTGCTTTAAACTAGATGCTGTAAAGGCATCAAATTAAAAAAAAAAAAACAAAAAAACATCTGAACAAAGAACAAGAACTCAAGATTAAATACCTTCTAATTATGGGCTTGATTTGGGATGTGAGACTAACCACATGAGGCTGTAAAAGCTTTTACATAAACGTTTCTGGTTTCTTGAAAAAACAGAGTAGTTTTATCCAGAAGGCAGTAAATGACCCTCCCATTGTAAGAAAAAAAGTACCACATCTTCTGTTGGCCAGCACGATTAGGGCCATATGGTTTGATCAGGCACTGCTGATCAGCAAAGATGCTGTTGAGTGCAGTTATGTTTGGTCACGTACACACTGTCTTGTGCTCAAATTTTAGTATATTTCCAACCTACCCTTCACAGTCTAATCAATCTCATAAACTTGTCTATAAGACTGTGAACTTTGTATACTGCAAAGAATGTGTTACACACAGCCTGATCCATCTTACTCTGATTTTATACTGCTGTTGAGTTCAGTAGAACAGCTCATGATTTGCAGCACTGTGAATGAGAGGAAGATCAGCTGAGGGAGACTATGGGTGTCTTTCTAACATGTGGACTTTTCTTCAGTATTGTGCAAAAATTGTATTAACTAAGCTTCCCGTCTGTCAAACAACTATTTAAGATGGCAGGGGCTATCCTATGTGATTAATAATTCTTGAGGGGGGGGGTTGGTGGAGGTTTTTTTATTTGATTTTTTCTTTGTTTTGTTTTGCTTTGTTTATTCATTGTTGATGTTTTTGGTCTTTTATTTAGACAGAATATTTTCATGACTTTTTATGCTGTGGCTTCACAAAATCCAACACTGCTTTTGGTTGAGAGAAAGTAATGTGTTGAGGTAGGATATTATTCATTTCAGGTTGAAACTACATGTAAAATGCATACTAAGTGAAACTGATCCTAAGTTTTCTTACCCTTGATGTTCATGCCATGCATTATGTAGTTATAAGATTTCAAGTACTTTTTTTGCAATGATATCATACAGAGAGATAAATCAACAATTCAAAACTCTTTGGTTTTTTTTTTCCCCTCTAAAAACTAGATGAATAATATCAGGGTTGCAGCAACTTAGTTATTTGTAAAGCACTAATGTCTAGTGTTAAAGAAGGCAGTATTTATATCAATTAGAGATATTTGAAAAATTACAACTTGTGCATTTAACATTTTAAATCAAAAATCACTTTTAATCAAATGGTCATTGTCCAAAAGAGAACTTGAAATCAATATCCCATTATGGTCTCTCTGAAAAAGGCCTTCTCTTCAAAGAAAATTTATGTAAGCTTGGTCCAATACTAAAGAAATGCAATATAAAAGCAATTTGATGTTATTTGACTCCATCACAAATAATGCTTTAGAGCAGCAAGGTAACTGAGAAGAGGGTAGGCAGCATGTATTTAATGCTTTGAAGTAGAAGATTTTTTAAGAAAGTCTTTGCAAAATCTTTGTAAAACCTGGATTGTTTCTGTAATACTTCTATTCTAGTTGTTAACTTTCATCAGCTTTAATCTCTAACATGCTGGAATACCAGCATTTCTTGAGGTAACTAGTCACAGCTTCATTTTTTGAGTTTTGACATAGTTTATAATTCAATTTTCCTCCTCTTTCTTCTTACTAAGAGGTGCAGCTAAACTGAGAATCTATATGTTGTGACTAATATTGAAAGAAAATATGTTCATGTAATCTTAATATATCAGGACCTTTTTAAAAACAGCACATACTTCATGCACCATTTAGAAGCAATAATCTTCTTTCCAGCAAGAAGTGATTGTATCCGGTAATTGAGCCTTGATAAAGAGGCCTAGGTAAGCCCAGCCAGATATGAAATATTTGTTTTTAAGAATGCTGAAATGTTCCATCTGGATGAAAATTCTTAACTGAAACATTCAGACATTTCCAGAATATTTTTCAGACATTTTCAAAATGAAATGTTTTGATTTTTCTGAATCAATCTTTTATCCACTTTTCAGTCTATACATTGCTTTGTTATTTTGACATTTTGTTTCAGTTCAGGAGAAACCGAAATATTAAAACATCCCCACAGTAAGAAATTCCAGTTTTGGACCATGTCTGCTTCTGATAATGAATGACGTATAAGTTTGTTCAAGATGTTGTGAATCTAAAAAACTGTTCATATTTTAGCCAAATTACAAGGGAAAACTTGCCAATGACTTTAAAAGTCCTTTGCAAGATAATATAGAATCTTTTCATTCCCAAGTAATCTGCCAGAATAGGAAATACATAATATGTAATATATACAATAATATACAGTACATTTCTAGAAGCTTTAAGTTACAGCCATAAAATAAGATTTATAAGACAAACCTTTCAGGCAGTGCAGGGTCATAGTAAGGCCCAGTGCTTATATTACAGCTAAAAACATTACGACTATTGGTAGAAGGTCAGTGTGTATTTCCAGATCTAAATTCTTATCACATCAATCTAGTTATAGAAGGCTTAAACTTTTCTATGTGCTTCCCAGTTCAGGCTTGATTCTTGTGACTTTCAGCAGATGTCCTGTTTACTTGGAGACAGATACATAAGAAGGATGGATGGAAACAATGCAAAGCCATCTCTAGAAGCATTGGACCTTACTCCATTTTTATTTGCCCCACTATCCAGGATTAATTTCCACAGGAGCCAGTGGAACAGAGTTTAACTCCCAATATGGCTTTTTGCATCTGTCCTGTGCATGGAGGCGGCACCAGCCACCCTAGCTGAGCATTCACAATGTAAGGCTGGATGTCCTGTCATGCAAGAAAGAGGAACAGTAGGGCCACTATCATTTCAGCTGTTTTCCAGCCACAGACTGGAAAAAACAGAGGTGTATGAAAAATCTGTGTATCAAAGCAGCCCCAGGGCTGCTGTCGCTGTCTGCGGGGGTCTGTGTCAGCCTGGAATCTGTGACATGAAAAAGGTAGTGCAAAGAATGCTTGAACTCCTGGGAGGTGCAGGAGGTAATTTAATATCACCCCAATGGCACAGAATAAATGTGAATGAGGGGGAAAAGAGGCCCACAGTTTACAATAGGCTCAGTAATACTGCATGCATTTTGAGCAGGTGCAAAAGAACAGCACAACAAATGCTTCTAGAAGGTTCCTAAAAAGCAGCCTTTCTGCTTAGATAGTTTTTCAAGGACTTGGTATGCAGGACTGAAACAACATTTTAAAAGGGAAATTTCCAAGTCACGAACTTCTTTGAAGGAGTTCCCAGTTCCTTCAAAACG
>VXBI01010437.1:86282-148044 GCA_013397375.1 Toxostoma redivivum
AGGGAGTTTGGGGGCAGGTGGTAATAAGAACAATATTTTTTAGACTTGTCACTTTAAAATATACCCAATGCTGCTTTGACATGGCACCAAATGAATTTTTAAGCAACAATAAGTAACCTTATCCTCCCTTTAGGCGCTTGCAGGATTTACTTACTTTTGTTTTTTAAGAATAAGCTGAGCAAGGTTTTCCAAGTCTCATGGATTTAATGAAGAATAACATACTTTGATGATCCTGGCGACGGGCATCTTTTCTTTTCCAAATAAAAATGAAGAGGCAGAGAGCCTCGTGCCTACAAGTCTGTTGTATGTTAGACCAGCAGAGTTCCCAGTGACAGTACTCTTCCAATTGGACACTCTTCCTATCTTATAATTTTGTTTTCCATTTTTTTTCCTTAAATTCATTTCTTTACATTGTTCCCATCATTGCATGCAGCATTTCTATCCTCAGGACACATTCTGATTTTTTTTCTCAGGTGACCTACAGCTGTAGCACTCTTATCCAACATGAAGACATCTTGTTTTTTGGGGTTTTTTTGCAACAGAAATTTTAGTGATCACCACCTAAATACAGCTGACACAAACTCCATTTCTACTCTGCTAAAAAAAGAAGTTAGGGAATGCACTTAGAAATACATGTATTTATTCTTATTGTCAGGACTTGGCAAAATGCTAATGTAAAAATTTATGACTCCCTCATGAACTTAGAAATTATGTAACTCATCCATAGATCCACAAAAAGTCTGCAGATTGGGCTGTACCTAGTATTTCAGAAAGCACTTCCAAGTTATGAACAACAGAGAATAAAAGAATCTCCAGTAACATTTTCTTCTTTGTATAAGCCAAGGAATCCAATGAATTGAAATGTTTAATTTTTATTGAGTTTTGGCCAATTACATTTTATTTTACAAGTCCACGTATATCGTCAATTTCATCCATGTGAAGCTATGCAAAGTTTAAGTATTAATTAATGTCAACCCCAGCTTTCCCTGATGTATAATATTTTTGCTTCCCAGCTGTAGAGACAATTGAATCCCACAGTTCCATGGTGAAAGATTAGCTGGGCATTGACGTCTGTCTTGAAGTAAATCGCTCATTCTTTTCCCACCTTACACATATGCCTCTGAAATCCTGATTGTTATTTTACTGATGACATAAAGAAAGCCTTATTTATATTTGAAAATTTTTTCTTCTGTCTATTGCAATGCTTTAGCATCAACACAAGGCAATTTTGCTCATCCTTTTGTGTTTATAGAGGCTGATGAAAATCTGTTGAAGGTGTTGCATCATGATTTCACAAAATAGTACTGACAAGAATGAGCTTAGTTAATCTAAACTGCATCAGAAAGGGTCAAAATATGGTGATACATTTTACAATTGAAATACCATTACACTGTATTTTGTGGCCCAGTTCTGCAGTGGGCTGAAGCCTGTTTGTTTTCAAGGCAGTTTGCCCCAGCCTACCAGACTGCATAAAACTGAAGAAACTACATACTGCTTTCCTCCCATTCCAGCACAGCAGGATCTCTCAGTTACACAGTTTTGTTGAAATTGGGGTGATATTTTGACTTACCTGGAGAAAGATAGGGCAATAGGATTAGGACTAAGAGGAGAGACTGCTTCTTATACTGGCTCTTACAAAATGTTTTATAATACACTGGACAGAATACCTCTTTTTTGTTGTTTGCATTTAAATTGCACTGGAGAAAGAATCTGACCGGACTAAAAATGAAAGCAGAGGTGAGCATGATTCTGCACTGGAAATAGATTCTTACTCCAACGTTCAGCTCTACAGAGATGTCTTTGCTTGCTTTTCCCATTTTCTGGGCAGACTTTACTCTGCTTTTCAAGCATAAGCAGGCAGCTGTTTTCAACATCTAAAGGACAAGAAGACCTTGAAAGAAGTTCAAGGTGCCATGCTTGCATTCTGGCTAAGATTATGAAAAGATTTGGTTGGGGCATGGTTTAGAAACCAATAAGAAAAGTTGGCAACTGCTTTCTACATGAGCTATGTCAGCCTCTTGGAACAAATTTCAACAGCTTCAGAATAGGTTACCTAAATCTGTTCCCTCTTTTAATCAGGTTTAAATAAAAGCAGATTTCTGTTTCTCCTTCCCTGTTTGCTTGATATCCCAAGGCAATGCCGACTGTGGGAAGCCAGGCACCTTACAAGGGGGATACACGGGACATATGGAACTAGTTTTCATCACTGATAGACATGTGACTCTTCTCCTTAGACCCACTATAACATCAGTAGTTCAAAATTAAGTTGGGCACCAGAAATAGACCATGAAGTAATTGAAGAATTCTAATTAAACATTCAGATTCTTACAAATACCATATGCACACAAAGTGTCTTTGTCTTTGTGGTCCTGTGCAGATACTTGTAAGCTTGCTAGGAAAAGGTTTCTTAAACCTGAACAACCTCAGGTATCTACAGGTTAGAAGAAAGGATGTGGATGGCTTTTCATAAATGTTTGTTCAGGTTACAATCTCTGAGGCAGACAGGAGTTCTTGTCATGCCTGGTGCAGAGCTCCCGCTCAAGAAGCTTTCCCTCATGCCCTTGTCACCCCAGCCAAATTCAGAGGCTCTGAAAAGCCCAAGAGCATTCTGAGACATTTGCATTAATTGGTTAATAAGTTCAGAGCCAAGCACGTTTGTGCAACTTCCTTACCCTTGAGGAAGCCTGACTAGAAGTGGCTCTGCTACCTATCCTCCTGCATAGAAGGGCAGACCATAGTTGTCCTGGAGCATATGAAAAATATGCAACTTCTTGATAATGTTCCTATTTCAGATTCTCAGTGCTACTTAGGCACCTAGACATCTCAAGAAACAGAGGTGTGTTGACAAAAAGGATCGCTATTGAGAAGATCAGTACACAAGGTTCAACTGAAAATCTGACCTAGAATTTTCTAAAACAAATTTGAATATCTCAAAATACAGATACTTACATCCATGGCTAGGTATCACAGACAGTCATTCTCCTGAGCAGAGGTGCTAGTTGGTTCTGGGGTAAAAAAAAATGAGCACCTACTTAAGGCTTTAGAACTTCAGTCCTAAGTGTGTAGACCATCAGCAAGCATATACCTACACATCCTGCAACAAAGCTGAATTCTCTCTGCCTGGCCAGCATATGTAGGGCAGCTTGAAGGCTGAACTCTACCAAATGCAGAAGCCCCTCGTAGGCACAGTTCTTCAGCTTGACTGTGTGATTTCAAAGCAGCAGCAGGGCCCTGCATCTTGCCAGCCTCTCTTTGGAACAGTCTAAAGTGTCAGGCTCTGGATATAAGGAATAGGCCTGTGCACCTGTTGCTGGGCATCTGTCTGCATGCATGCCCTGATTACCTATGCAGATAATTATGTAAAAGCTCTATTATTATCCTATTACATGAAAATCCAGCCTTCGGGGCCTCTGGTGTGCCTCTGCAGGCATGGAGTGGTAGAAAAGCCACTATAAAATCATACTTCAGAAAGTTTTTCAGAACTGAGTTGTGGAACATATACAGTGATTTAGATTAGAAAGAAAGAAAGTAAGGAAGAAGAAAATTATAAGAAAAGAGTGGAAGAAATGTGGTAAAAGAAAGAAATCTTGTGTATGTGCATGTTGCTTTCAGAAACAAGAGACATCTGTTTGGGAAATGAAATCTGTCCAAAGAAATTAGGAGGGGGTGCTGGAAAAGGTGAAACATTGCCAATGAAACAGAAGAAAATCTCAAACTTTCCCACAGAAGTGTTAGTCAAACCACCATAGGAACAGAGGAATTAAGATCAAGGGATTTATTTCCAAAAAGGAGCCAAGACAAGGATTTCCAGACAGAAAAAGCAGTGTCATTAACACTGCAGGAGTCAGGAATGATGGTAAACAGCATCATCCAGCAGGTCTGGTTACATCTCTGTTACTTTTCATTTTTTATGTGGAGAGTTTTAGCAGGCCCCAAGTGTCAAAGCTATCTTTTCTCAAGATCATCTTCAGTGGTCATTCCTTCTGTGAGGCAAATCCTGCCTCCCCTTTGGTTGATTTATGCAGCTCCCAAGGCACAAAAAGCAGCAGAAAACTGCCAGCTCTGGCCACAGAATGCTGTCCTTATGTGGTACTGTCACCATATCAGCCTCTCCCCAGTCATCCACAGTGAGAACTTGTCTTAGAGAGATGGATGTTTTCAGGCTCTTTTCTTCCCTAGCAATCCTAGGCTGTCATAGCAACCCTGTGGAAAACTGTCAGACAGCATAAAATCGATCAGCCTCCAGTTAATTTGTGTGACATGAGCCAGCCTGGTTTCTGTACCAGCATGGGAGCAGTATGTGGTAACAACACCCTTATCCCCAGTCCACCTAAATTGTGCCAGATGCAGTTCAGTTTCAGAATCAGAATCCACAAGTTATTACTGTGGTAGAAACAGTAAATTGAAAGTTTGGTGCCTAACAAACATCCTCTGGATTTTTGTTTCTATTATACAGCCAGTTTACTGTTGTACTGAAAGCTGCCATGACAAATATGCAGCACTATGCTATTTGGTTATCCTGTTGTTGCTTTTAGTAGTGAGGATTTTATAGGCATTCCTATGAGAACCCACCTGCTGTGGGGTTCCTTTCTTCTTCATAGATCCACAATCTGGCTCCTTCTTTTTGACTGAATTACTAGGCTTCAAAGAAGAAATGCACAGTAGATCATAAAGAGTCAGGAATCATAGTGACAGAGAAAGCAATTGGTATTACAGATGCATTGTAATACCTTTCTTTATTAAGAAAAATGATGATTAGAAGAACATATTTCTTTAGGAGTAGGCTGGTTTTTCAATATCCTTCCTAAAATAACCTAAGAAGAATGCAAAGTGTCCATAACTTTAGCTTTTTATTTTGTATAATTTGAGGTGCCTAACAATTCAAAATAGACATTGTCACCATCACAAAGCATATAAAATGTGGGTGGTTGAAGACTGCAGAGAATCCTCAGTCCTGATTCCAACAACTCCATTGTTGACCAGAACAGAATCTGGCAGGAACAAAACTTTCTGAACTTCTTGGAAAATGAAATCTCAAATCATAAGTAACACAAGGGAAATAACCAACCAAATAAGCAAACAAAAAACAATGGCAAATGAGAAAAATATGGGAAGAATTCCAGCATCTCTCCCTGCTCATGGCATTCCCACTTGCAAAGCCATTTTTCATTCCTTTCAGCAGAGAAACATTTATAGTGTAGAAAGCTTACATTAATCATAAAAAAAAAAAAGGGGGGTACAATGAAAATAACTAAGGTTATTTTTTATATAAGGCATGAAACACAAATGGAGATTCTTTCTTCAATCAGATCTTAGCAAAAATCATGCCAGAATTTCAACATTTGTCCCTATAAAAATAAGCTATTATTATTATTATAATTTTTAACATTACTCCAAGCAAGCTGCATAAACTAGCATTCTGATTTAACTCACATCAAGGCTGATATTCAGGATCCAGGACCCAACCGTCATTTCTGAAAGTTTTCAAATCTTTTCAAGCACAGCCTGGCTGTAAGTGGTAATCTGATCTGACATCTATTTATAACGTGCCACATTGTGAGTGTCTCTGCTCCAGAGATAACACTCTGGAATCATAACACTACCTAGATCCAATGTATCACTTTTCTTTAGAAGACCTTTGGAAAGAGCGATACATATTTGATGCTTCTTACTCAGTTTTTAAATGTTTGAAACTGCAAAGCAGCCATCTGCACTGAAGTACTGAGGCAAGATCATGTATTTTTAGTTTTGCAGGAATAGTAGCTAAACTGTTGTGTGTTTTGCAGTCTGCTGTGTTAATCCTGCACTTTCTCTCTTATTTTTTTCCATTTGAGACAGAGGATTATTAGGGTTAACTTAGTCTGTGTTGTTCAAAGCAAACTCAACTGTTTGGTGTTTTCACTGGGGAAGGATACATGCCTGATGCCATTTGGGAATTTCATGAGGTCTAACAAGACCAGGTGTGAGGTGCAGCACCTGGTTTGAGGCAACCCCTGGTATCAGCATAGGCTGGGGATGAACAGATCAGAGCAGCCCAGGGAGGAGGACTCGGGGGTGCTGGTGGGTGAGAGCTGGACATGAGCCAGCCATGGGCACTCCCAGCCCAGAAAGCCAAACGTGTCCTGGGCTGCATCCAAAGCAGTGTGGGCAGCAGGAGAGGGAGGGGATTCTGCCCCTCTGCTCTGCTCTGGTGAGACCCCAGCTGGAGCCCTGCATCCAGCTCTGGGGTCCCAGCACAGGAAGGACATGGAAGTGTGGGAGGGAGGTCAGAGGAGGGACACCAAGATGATTAGAAGGATGAAGCACTTCTTCAGCGAGGAAAGAACTGGGGTTGTTCAGCCTGGAGAACAGAATGCTTTGAGTTGACCTATTGGTCAACCCTTCTAGTACCTGAAGGGAACCTGCAAAAAAGATGGAGCAAGACTTCTTACAAGAGCAGATAGTGATAGCACAAGGGGAAATGGCTCCAATCTAAAAGAGAGTAGGCTTAGACTAGGTGTTAGGAAGAAATTCTTAACTATGAGGGTGATGAGGCACAGGAGCAGATTGCCCAGATTTATGGGTGCCCCATCCATGCAGGTGTTCAAGGCTGGATGAAACTCTGAGCAACCTGGACTAGTGGAAGGTGTCACTGCCCATGGTAGAGGAGTCTAGAATCTTTAAGGTCTCCTCCTAACAAAACCACTCTGTGATTCTATGATACACAGATCTCTTCACTTATCCTGGCCTTGTTCTACTGTTTTGTTGACATCAAAAACCCTAAACTTCTGAAGATATACTTGCTAACACATGTCAAAATTCATAGGGCCATGAATATGGATAAGGAGCTTTCATTTCCAAGTCTGTATAAACAGGATGATTACTGATTAATAATTATGGCCAAGGTCCACCAAAATAAAGAGCTTGAGACCAAAGCCATTGGGTGGCTCAAAAGCAAGCCCTTGAGAGAGTCAAAGCTATACTTTGAGAAAAAAAGAAAGAACTTATAAATACATAAAACTGGAAAAAAACCCCCAAAACAACCAGAACCAGATCTTGTCTTATTATAATGCTCAAGTAATGAAAGCAAAAAGTCTTTCCAGAATACATAGAGAGTAACTATGCCTTGCTCCATTTACTATCTAGGATTCAAGACAAACCAAAAACTTCAGGCAGGGAGAGTAAGGGGGAAATTAAACTGAACAGTGCTTAACTTTGTTGTGCTACCTAAACGAGAAAGAATATCTCAAAATAAGTTTGATGAATTGGAAGTTCAACAGTATGGGAAAAGTGGACCCTTCACTTTCTGGTCTTCAGTTCAAATGAACCAATTATTTTGCTGACCTCAGGGTCCAAATTTCAAAGAAAGCTGAAGACAGGCTTAGGCCTGCTGCTATGGCAAATTCCAAAATACCCAATTACTGACCTCAGGAGGAGTCTGCATTCCTGAGATTAGAGTCACTGAGAGTTTACTTCACAAAATCACTTCTAATAATATACTATAGTGCAGACACCATTAACCTGCCTTTTTCAGTTAGCAAATAAGATATGTCTCAAGGCAAAATAGTTATTAACAGCCAGTGGTAGGAGTTACATCTCTAATTGGAAACAGCAACATCTGCAGGGGAGTGTAATAAAAGCATATAACAAGTGAATGTGTCAGTGGATTAAGGGACTCTAGGTAATTGTTCCATAAGACAGATTTAGCAGAAACAATGAATATTTCAGGACTTCATAGGTCCAGACTAATTCTGGTCACTGAAGAGTGTCCCAAGGATTAACTCTGTTCTTACTAGCCAATTTGACCAGCATTAAACTGGCAGACATCCCAGATTTCCTTACTATTTGCACTGCATTTACTTCAATGTTTACATCATTTTGTAGCTAGCTAATTCTCTTCTTTTTCTGACAGCTCGTATAAGGATGCTGTTCAATAACAAAGCCCATTTACATCAGTTGCTTGGCGTAGAGCTATTGTGTCCTAGCTGCAAGTTATTCTAAAACATCTTTAGGCCTAAGTTATTCTAATATGAGTGACCTGCTGCTTCTATATACAAAACTCCTCCACTGCTTTTATAATTAAATGCACAAAGCAAAAGCCTGAAAACTGAGCACCTGCTGAGCACCCACAAACTCCTCGTGAAGCCTACCAGTATTGCAGGTATAGAAGCTGGGATACTTAAACATACAGGAAATGTTTTGTTATTCTCCATATCTGTGGTCATATTTTGCCTTCTGGATCAAGCTACACTTCTTACAATTGGAAGAGATTTCTAGACTTCTTTGAAAGAAAAACTCTGTAAGAGTTTTTCCTAATTTCTCATTTTTCATTTTACTCAGTCCTTTCTGAGTATTTTCTGTGCACTTTGGATGACTGAAGAAAGTATGTAATTTACAGCTCTTCTGTATACCATTCTAGTGTTTGTCTGCATTTTTGAGCTGAATTTTATTTCGTGGGTGGCACTGTTAGATTTTATATTACGACTTACCACGTGCTGGCTATTCTGTGGCATAGTGTCATTCTCAAGACCGACAGCAAATATATAGTTTTGTCACTTCTTGAAAACGTATATTTGGCTCTGTTTCCAGAGACAGCAGTACAATAGATAAGCAAGCATGTTCTTTTTGACTTTTTACTGTCCAGAACAAGATTATATTTCAAGCAATTTTTAATGCATTTCTGTGCAAACTATGTGAAGGGAACAGCCTACATACATTCAGAAAAAGCAAAAAAATTATATTCCCATTTTCAGATGAGGAGGAAAAAAGCATCAATTTCCTTGTCCCTGAAGTTGCAGATGGCAACAATGGTCACATTCTCATGTTTTATAGAATAATACCTCAGCGCACAAACTTCTTAAACAGGCAGTCTGCCAGAGGAATATGTTGTAGTTGATACATGAGTAGGACTAGCACAGCCATCACAGTAGTCATGGTAGTCATTCACAATTTAGAAAGTGAGGGAGTGAAGCACCTCAGGTGTACAAGGACTACCAGGCAACAAGAGGAGCATGTTGCTGCCTTCTGCTTCTTCATATGTCTGCTCTGAGCTTTGTATAGAAAATAATGTCCTTTTACTAGATATGCCACTTCACCTTACAAGATCTAAAAAGAAAGACAAAGCCCTTAGATGGTTTGAGAAGCAGATGAAATGCTTATTAGGCCTCCAAATGTTCCATCTGCACTTTAAAGAAACTTTGGCCAAAGCAGGTGGAGCTGGTTGTGATATGGGGTTATACCTTTCAAATGCCTTTGCCAGAATCTATGGCTCTGGTCAGACTTCTTTGTGCATCCAGGAAAACATGGTTGCAACTGCTGGAAAAGGGAGACAGCGATGTGCACAGTACATCAGCTTTTAAAGATGAGAATTTTCTCAAAACTCTGTAATATGGACGCTTTTCCCTGTTGCTCTTCTCTGGTTGTAGCTAGATCCCCATCCCCAGGATAGGTCAGAGGAGTTGGAAACAGAGGAGTTCTCTGCTAGTAGTCAACTGGGGCAGAAATCAGCTGCTCATTTAATTTGTGAACATTAAAAAAGTCAACAACTATTTTTTTTCAAATCAGCCTGCCCTAAGCATGTAATGTAGTCAAATTAAATCCCTAATGAAGTATCTAGGAAATGAAAACCAAACATGTCCATCTTTTGTAGTTCCAGCCTCCCCTAATGGAAAATAGCTGTATTTCAATCAGCCACATGTCCAAGCTGTGGTTGTTCTCACAAGTCTGATTTCTTCCCTTAAATGGGATCCATCTGAGAGTGTGACACTGTTGTCTCTCTTTCTGCAGATCTACATGACAGTCAGAAACAGCACACAAATGAGCTCAGTCTCGCTACTGTGGTCCTTCTTAGAGACACTGAGCCCTTCAAGAACAAGATGAAGATGTTCAGTCATTTGGAGAAGCCAGCAGTGCTGGATTGCTCAGGACAGCTCTGGCAGCCAAGATTATGGTGTGGTGCAGCATTTTAACATGCCAGCAGCACTGAAGGCAGCTTTGAAGAGCAAAGTCCCTCTAAACCACCAGAGTGGTGTAGAGAGCTGCAAGTAGGAATCACAGCTGAGCACAGAGCTCTGAGTGCAGTGTCCGTAAATGGGAGAAGGCAGGCTGATTCCTTGGCATCTCCCACATAGTTATCTGCTGTTACAGGCACTCTCAGCATGACCCAGCAGAAGAGAATGGGTGAATAGTTACAGGGCTCTAGTAACACACATTTCTATTTAATTCTCTTTGCATTAATCAGGCTGCTTAAGTGGACCCTGATGTAAATATGAATCGAGTCTCTCTAGAACTGTTTGTTTGCTTCCCTGGGAAGTTTTTGCACAGCAGAGACAAAGCTGTCTCTTATTAAAGCTTCATCTGACCATGAAAAACTAAAATACTGGAATAACTGAGGGTTATTCAGATATAAATAACAGATTGATTCTCCTGACTTCTCCCTTACCTCCTGTCACCTTTCCCCAGGAAGTACAAGTATAGGGTAGATTGCTAGAAAATATTGCCAGAACTTATCTCAGTGTCTCATCTTTCTGTAGGTTCATGCTGTATGCACAGTCAAGGTGTCGGGATTTTCAGCTTCGACAACTTTTTTTACTCAGCTTTCCAATGTCAATAATTTCCAAGCTTTGAGATGTACACTGATAATGATCCAGGAAATTATTTTTTCAACTGTTTATTGTGTGAATTAAGTGCTGGTAAGCCTTGTTGTTTGTACCCTTTCCCTATGGCTCTAGAAAGCTAAGTGAATGACTTTATGTAGCAGATGAAACTGGCCATGATAATTTTAAACAAGTATTAGCTATTCAGTAGCTATTCCCCTTGATATTGATAGCAACAGCTGGTGTTCACAGACATGGCTTCTTCTTCATCTTTTATTGTATTTTCCATGTGGAACAGTGCTCTGTCTGAACAGTCCCTTGCACGTAGTATTTCCTAATAGCTATATCTGTGTCATTCTGTGCTTTAGACCTTCCTCAAGACATCAGGAATTTTTCCTCCTATACCATATCTAGGGAAGGTGGTGGATTAGACTGCCTCAATATGACCTTTCCTGCACTATTATCTTTCCTGGAGGCTGTATTTTTGTTAGCTCTACTGACTTGTGGCATACATATAGACTGATCCTGATGGTAGTGGTAGGCACTTGGCTAGTAGTTGCAGCTTGCTGCTTCATGCAGTGATGTGGACTATAGCTGTCAAGTCCCCTGACACTGTCTGTCCCAGGTCTGGTTTCCTCTGTAGCAGGTATTACCTGCATTCAATTTCACCACATTGCCACAAAGGAATCCCCTTTTGGGAATCAGAGAATTGTCACAGCCTTAGTGAGAGGCCAGTTTGTGCAGCAGCTCTGGACAGGGAAACAGCATAACATCTCACACAGTTATTTGAAGATGAGCAGCTGGAGAGAGACAAGATATTCTGCTTCACTCCTCCCAAGTGGTTCTGCCCCTGTGAGCTGGGCAGAGCCCACTGGGGGCCCACCTGCCCCTATGGCTCTTGGACACACTGTGCTTCTGCCCATAGCTGTGCCAGCCATGGTCTGTCCTTTAGGCTAGTGCTGGGCAGAGTGTGAGGAGATGTGCTCCAAGAGAAGGATGCCAGGAATCAGCTGCCATGGCAACAATACAACACTTCTACCTCAACTGCTCCTGCTGACCTCGTCAATCAGCATTACAGTTTTAAGAACACTCTGTTTCCAATAGTTTGCTCTAGCATTCTTCTATCAGCAGCTTTTCAGAGGCTGGAAATGTTTGGATATTAATACTTTAAGCTACTTTTTAAATTATGAATACAGAAAAAATGCAGACACCTTTGTTACAGCTTAAGCCAGACTAAGTTCTTATTTTCTTTCAGGCCAAAAAAATTTTTAATCAGCTCTTTCTGACCTGGCAAGAAAATGCCCCTCTGGCTGAACGAGAAAGAGTGAACACATTATATAGGCCAAAGAGAGGCTTTCCTCAGGCTTTAATGGTCTGAAAACTGGGGTGCTTTCTGCTGTGACTTTGGCACTGTTGGAGTCCACTCCCTACTGGGTGATCAAGTGAGTGGTGAGATTGTTTGAGTCAATGTGTTTCGGCTGTCAGAGCACTCCCTGAAGCACGGTCAGGATCCCGACGCTAGAGCAGTCACTTTTGCGGTTTCGTAATTTAGGCCCTTCTACACAGCCTGCCTCATTTTCAAGTGCTGCCCCACAAGTACTCCTGGGCTGCTTTAAAAACAACTCAGCAGTCAGTACCTTGAAAATCCACATTTTGATTCACACCTAGAGCAAAAATGCCAATAACCTGCTCCATTTTGACTGGGGAAGGTGAGAATGGACCCCCTATTAAAAGAGGCAAATTCAAGGATGAGAATGTAAGTCGTGAAGGAGATGAACAAGAAACACTAGCTAATGAAACTCAAGATGGCAAAGTACAGAAGTCATGTTCTGCTTAAAGACCGCTAATTTACTGCTCCTTGATACACTCAGGTATGCTGAGTCCTCTGACTTTAAAAATCCTGATGGAGAGACTTTAGATTGATTTGAGTTACTGGGAATGATGATGCATTAAAACCACAACTCCATTATAGAGCCCATCTATTCCTGCTTGTGCAGCACTATTTCAGGTTTGATACTGTCCAAGTCATTACTTTTGCTTATTAAAAAGCCATGGCATTTTACAGACGATTGATCTGTTTCTGATGAATCATTGAAGGAGCTAATGACCATGCTCACTTCACCAGGAATTTGGAGGCCAGGTGAGAGGGGGGCTGGGAGGGCAGAAGGAGGAGGAGGAGGAGAGAAGGAGGAGGAGTTACTTGAGACTGGGTTTTCAAAGGTAGGTCTCAGATGTACTATCAGATAACAAGTGGATTAACCAGTTATCGCACATCAGCTGAACTGCGGTAATCAATCCTGCATTCATGTTAGTCCTGCACAAACTAGATCTAAACACATCAGCTGACTCTTTTGCAAAGGCTACTGACAGGACCTTGAATCTGCCATTAGAACTCAGTGTCCTTCATGATCAGTCTTTCTGTCAGGTGAGATATGGACAATCATGCTCAGCCGTAGAAGATGTTTGAGGGTATGGAACAGGTATCAAACATGTGATACAGAGGAGTTAAGGGACACAACGAATTTAGGGTTGCAAATTAGACCTGAAGTTAAAGAGAGGAGAGGCCATCTCTAAAGAGGCAGGAGCAAGACATAAGGGTAAACCCATAGGGAATGCCAGGTCTAACAGCTGAACTTGCTTCATGTTCTTACCCTAGGATGCCCAAAACATATTAGGAGAATAGAGAATTGTGGGGCTGGATGTGGGCTGACAGATATACTTCCAATATTTAGGATGTAGGTATCACTGCTTCAATTACGTGTCATTAGTTTCAGTTTGCCTGCATGACTTGGAAAGGGGAGAGCAGGTGATGGCTTGCAGTATGTGGAGCTGTCTGTCACTTATGGTATGTTGGAAAGAGTAGTTTCCACAGTTATTGAGAAGCTTCCAAATGGGTAACAAAGCTGCTCTAGGTCCCTCTGATCGAATACAACAGCAACAACAATAACAACAACAACAACAACAACAACAACAACAACAACAACAAAAATAATAATAAAAATTTCAATCCCTGCAAGGCCTTTCTCCCTCAATTTCTGCTTTAGATTTTCAGGCTCATGCAGACTCAAAAATCATGGGTTTTTTCCTATTGTATGATCAATGTTAAACCTCAGTCTGAGTAACTTATTTATTTTTTCACATATATTAGTAGAATAGGAGAAGAGGAGAGAATGAAAGTAAAGGGTCTCTAAGAAAATTCACTGGCTGGTTCCAATTCTGACCCCTGCACAGCACACACAGTGCAAAATCAAGATGCAACCTCAGCTGGCAGGAAACCCAGCTAGAACAGCATGCCTTTCATAGTTACATGCTTTATATTGCACAAGGAAGTAGGGATATAAAAAACTAACCTTTCCAAGTAATTTTCCTTGCTTTCTTTTCATGAATAGAGGTAGAAATAGAGAGGTCAGAGTGACAAGGAATTTTTTAACCAGCTGAGCAGAAGACCCAGAGGTGGTGTAAATCTGTACTGTTCTGGGGCTGTATGAACATCAGACTAAAATATTTCATGCCTTGATAGAAAACAAGTAGGAAATGAAATATAAAAATCCACTGTAAATCTAAAATGTAAACAACACACACAAAAAAGAAATAAAAGAAATACAAAAACCCACAATGCACAAAATTTATAATCAGATGGTGTTTAACTCAAACCATCTTGACAATTCATATGAAATTTCAGGTCAGATCCAAGACAGAAGGTTGAGAAACTAGAATGTAATGCCATTTTTGTACTCTCTGCTTATACCTCAGTGGGAAACGAAAAGGAGAATTCAGCCCCAAGGAGTTAAAAATATACATTTTTCTAACTCAAACCTTTATTCTGTTGTTTTTTGACATGGTTTGGGGTAGGAGCATGGAAAAAAAATTCTAATAAAAATTGTTTTTGGAGCATGGAAAAAAAATTCTAATAAAGCAGGACACACACTTATTTTATTTTCTTTACCTATCTGAATCCAAAACAAAGATCGAAACTCTAAGTAACATTTATATATCAAAAGAAATTATCCTGACAATTTTAATGACAAGTTTCAGCTTGATGTGATTTAAAATGGGCAAGTTACAAAGCCCTAAAAAATGGGGTTTTATAATGGAAATGCTGACAGACCCTTAACTACCACAGCATTGCTGGGCGCCACTCTAATAAAAGGTGGCAAGGATCCAGAAGTATTCACAGCTGCATGTCTAAACTTTATTAAGTATCTGACTATAGTTTGCAGGTCCTCGCCAGATCATAACTCACTTAATTCTGACACATTCCAGTTTATAATTAGTGTTGTACTAATATGTTCCTAACTGGTACCAGCATATTCCTAATTTTTTTCCTCCTGTAAAACAAGGCTGTTCCCCAAAACCAAGGATGCACTGACATTGGCAAGAAGCATGTGTGCTTTTTTTATGGTCCTTGGGCTAAAATAATTCATATGTTAAAGGCCAATGTCTGTAAATGAAGCACGATGAACACTGAAACATCTGTAATTCCCAGGGCAGAAGAAATAAAGCAATTTCCAACTTTTACTAAGCAAAATATTTTACTTGCTTTTGCATTTAGTGAGAAAGGAAATTATTCTTAAAATACATCAGTAATATTTTGCAATTAGGAATTAATTGTATAAACAAAACAAGCAAACACAATTGTTTCAGTAATTTGCCAAATAGTAAAATAACTGTACTAGTACATTGAAGTACATAAACATATTTATTTAAATGTACTCTTGGGTGCCTGCCACCTGAAAACCAGGACATTTTGGATAAGCACACATTTCCATAGTTTATGTTTTATGATGCCTAATTTATGCTTTATGTTCCAATCTTTGGAACATGAACACTTTATATGCAGGATTGATCATTACTGACACTGAAATCCTAGCTTCTTGTTTTCCATGCTCTTGGCAGTTCATTTCCAGTGACTGCCATTCATTTCCAAGCTGCTTAATCTGTCTGGGCATGTACCTAGGCAATGACCACTGCTGATGGTGGTTTTGGGGCAGCCAAGGAAGGTGTACTACTACAGCATGTAATAGAAATTTCCAAATATTGTTATTCTATTTGAGCATTATTCTGGAAAACTTTCCTTAGGGTGCTTCTGCTGAGAAGTGAAAGGGCTATGGGAGCAGCATCCATTGTGGAGTAGCTATACTCTTATGACATTTCATTGAAAGACTGAATTTTCAGTGAGAATTCCTTCATAGAGGGACAACTCTCCTATTCTCTTTTGGAAGAATAATCTTACTGCTCTTTACAGCTAAGATCCTAAACACAGTTCAAAGAAAAAATCAAACCAGAATTCCCATTCTGCAACCTGAATTAATGAGGAAATCTTAAAAATCTTGAAATCTTAAAATATGAGAAGTTGTTTTAGCTATCTGTAGTTGCCACAGTGACACGAGCAGTTGCTGATACAGTTAACCTTTTCAGTGTTTATGGTAAAACACAGGCTGAAGTATTTATATTTTATCAAGTGTAGCAATAAAGAATGTAAACAGAGAATCTGTACTATGAGATAGATTAAATGATCATTACAGCTCTTTGCTTTGATGATATTGAAAGACAAAACATAATATACTTGTATGGTGATCAATATTTCTAGTCCATCATATGCATAATTTAGAGTCTATGAATAACTAATTATGGAATTTTCTTTAACACATTGGCTTCCTGACTTTCTGTAAACAGTGTACAGTAGCTCCTCAGTGGCTAAAATTTAGCACTTTTCACTAGTAACTAGTTTGTAGAGAGAAACCAAGGTGGATAAAGCCCTCCCATATATAACACAGGGTTTTATAAGGGTGAAGAGAACTTTCTCCTTCATCATCAACTTTATTTCACAAAAAAAGGCTTCACATTCACTTGAAATGCTGCCCTCTTTTTTTTTTTTCTGATCCAAGGCCACAGGCACAACATGCAGCTGCTTAGCACTCAGCCCAATATAAACCTTACAGCCTTCAATTAAATTACAGACTAATGTTTGACTCACATTCAAACAAGTATGAACATACATGGAGATGACAACAGATGATAATTCTGCAATTTTCAGAAGAAAGCAAAGGAAGGAAAGAGTAAAGAAAACAGAAAACTAATGAGATTAAAGAAAAACAGTTCCAGCTCTATATTTAAAGAGGCTTTTGGCACATATTGTGGAAGAGCTGACTTCTATTAATATATTTTTCCATTTTCCAAATTACTCCTTTTAGAAATTGAAACAACCTGACAAGTCAAAAATATGTTACCTACCTGCCCAATATTTGTACACAGAGGCTTAAGTGTTTGCTGCTGGCAGGTTTTGTGTTAATTTCATTTCTACATTATCAAGAATTTAAAAAATGCTCTTTTTGGTGTCATGATTTGTTTGAGTCCAACTGCCAATCTACAATCACTAGTCTTAAGGGAGTAAACTATGGATCTACCATACCTATGGCTGTGTCAAGCTTTGTACTGAAACGAGAGAGAACAATTTCTATTATTGTGAAAATGTCAGTGGATCAGGCTCAGACACACCAGACATTGTTTTTAGGTAAAAATTAACTTTCTTAGAATTTAGAAAAAATTATTAATTTTTTTATGAGTTGAAATAGCTTTTGGACTATTTAAAACCTGTCTTTAAAGAAACCTAGTTCAAGATTCAGACCTGGATCACATCTGAAGTGATCTTAGTGGGATCACAAAAGCACTTCAAAAATTGGGCTGTTCAGTCTGGAAAGGAGAAGACTCTGGAGAGACTTTTTAGCAGCCTTCTGGTACCTTAAGGGGGCTTAGAAAAGGAGATAGAGGGACTTTTTATTTGGGCAGATAGTGAGAGGATAAAGGACAATTGTTTTACACAGAAAAAGGGCAGATTTAGATGAGATATTAGGAAGAAATTCTTTACTCAGAGACTGGTGAAGCACTGGAACATGCTGTCCAGAGAGTTTATGGGTGCCCCATCTCTGGAAATGTTCAAGGCCAGGCTGGATGAAACCCTGAGCAATTTGATCTAGTGACATCCCTGTCCAAGGCAGGGGCATTGGAACTAGATGATCTTTTTGGTCCCTTGCAAATCAAACCACCCTATGATTCTAATGGGCATTTTCTCTCTGCCCACTGCACTCTCTCAACAGTTATTCGCCACTTTGCTCTTTGAGTTCTTTCCACGGGTTTTTATAGCTAGCAAGTCTGACTTCATTTCTGAAAGATTTAGTTTTACATATTCAGGGTTTTGAAACCTTCATGCACATGATCCAATGTTCCCTTCTGTAAATAAGATTTAGATTATTTTTTGTGTCTTTGTTTTCTTAATGGAAATTAAGATTCATTCAAAAGCATTTGAATCTTCAGGAAATACATGTCCTGGAGTTATTAATCTCCTCTAGAAATAGAAATAGAAAATTTACTGCATCTAAGTAGGACTGAATTACTTTAATCACTGGCCTTTGTGTAAAAGGCAGGGAGACATATTGATTGACTAAAATGCTACTTGACAATCATTTTGTCTTCAGTCATAAACTGTTTCATGCGTATCATTTTTCAATCTATCATTAATATTTCTCTCTTTCATCTTCCTTTGTCTTTCCTGTTTTCATTTCAATTTTCTGTTGCTGGAGACTTTGAAGGGAGAGCCAAAATGACTATCATCTAGAATTATCAGTTCTGTGAGCAAAAGCACTCTCCCAGCACTTCTTGGTGATTTTTATTTCCTTTTCTGGCACTCTGTTCTCTGCACACACATGCACAATGTGTTATGTGTCCAAGTCCTCTGCAAGATGAAATCCTTGTCTGTGGATGTAAAAGCAGAAATTTCTTCTGCTCTAAATGATCCTGGTTTCATGTTTAACTTTTGCCAAGATGGTGATACAACAAGCAACTATGCATAGGGAGAGAGTGCAAAAGCCTTCAAGACTGATCTTGAAGATGAGGAAAGATCCTTTATTCTTATATTTCATTGACTCTGAACTCTTTGTTTTAAATAAGGTTGCAAAATTTCTTAACGTTCAAATCATGGCATCTGGTCTGTGCTTGTCTGAGCTTTCACTGAATTTTCTTCAGTTCAAGCCAAGAAGATAGGTCCCAGAGCTGTTACGATAATTGCTGATACTTGGTGCTGAATTTGCTGAATCATGAAGGAAAAAACCAAGAAGTGAGGAGCTCAAGCATTTGTTTCTGCAGAGATATTTGTGACTTGAGGTCACCAAGCCTTTGACTCTGCTGTACCCAACACTTTTGAAAACACTTGTTTCCAAGGGGAAAGCCCAACTTGTGTCCATGTCCATGACATGCTGGAGGGCCAGAGGTGCCGCTCTGCTCTGCAAGACAGTATGGAGATGAAAGCAGTAGGACTGAACTGTGTAGGCAAGGTGAGGTTTAATCATATTTAAACACAAAGAAACTGAGGGTGAGACAGCTAAATGACAGAAGCAGGTCCTTCACCTGCTCCTGAGAGCCCCCACAAACTCTTTCTCTGTGACTGCTTTGTCTTGCCAGGATCACACAGCTCTCTCATCACCACCACCACCACATTCCCATGCCCCAGTGTGATGTACTGGGAATGTGTCAGTACTCAAGAGCTCTGGAACCCCACCAGCTCTCAGAGCTTCTAGGGCAGTGCTGCCACTCATGGCAACCTCTGCCCTGACCCGAGTGGGGCCATTTGGCCCAATATGTCCATAAACTCCTTCCAGTGCTGCTTCTTTACCACTACTTTAATGAAAGTGAGCTCAGCTTAAGAAAAATACAGTGTATTGAATTGTAAAATTTTACTGTGCGCCACGACTAAATAATTTTCAAGCATTGAGTCATGTGGAGTTTTGCTTTCCTGTTTAACACTATTGGTAACTAAGGTTAGTTTTTTATCCAGACCACATGATTCAAGAAAAGAAAACCTCTAAACTTTGGTAATCTAAAATTACACTTCCAAAGCATTATCATATATCTTATTTAGAATGGGGTAAAATGTTCAGTTTGGTCTTTTTAGGCAACTTAAAGATCTTCCATTCACATTCATTTCTGATACAGCAGAATCCAAGGAGCTGAGAAAGAGCAGATGTTGTCCAAATGGGACTAATTTACTCAGACTGTTATTTTAAAATATAGTGAATGCAAATATAGCATTTAAAATTGGTCATGCCTCAGGCAAAATCTTTTGCTGAAGCTATATTAACAATTTTAAAACAATAGAAGTCTACAATATGTAGGGTTAAGTTTCCCCACCCTCTCAGAGTTGGAGTTCCTCCTGTAGCCAGACAGCTTATGCTTTCATAATTATACAATTAAGCATTTGTGTACTTTCAGTTGCTCTAAACTTCATCTCTGAGCATCAGACCTACAGCATTCTGAGCTAGCCAAACATGGTTTACACCATGGTCTGTTTCTTCACCTTATTTCTTCAGTCTGTATAAAGATACATAATCACAGTTGCTCTGTGGAGGTGTTGATTTTTTTGACATCAAAAGTTGTCTTTGCCATTTTTGTCTAAACTTTCTATGGAGGAACAAGCTTTTCTTGAGTTTGTGCTACTGGGTTTATCAAAATGTTCAAAATACATAGAGAGGTTGTACCTGCAGCATACTTTCATGCCACATAGAGACATTTGATTCAGCTGATACATTGAACACATAAGACCTTAATATATATTACTCCTCCACCTTTTACTGCAGAGTTTATCAACATGTAAAAAGGCATCTCAAGAGCTGACAGCCACAGCAAAGCAGGTACCAGGGAAAGCCAAAGCAGCTGGTCATGGAGACTGAAGGGTATATTAAGAGCAGCTGTAGTTTGTACCCACAACATTCATCACACCTGTGCATGGCTGTCTGCATCCTTAATCACAGCATATTATGAGGGACCCACAAGGACCATCAAGTCCAGCTCTTAAGTGAATGGCCCATACAGGGATGAACCCACAACCTTGGTGTTATTAGCATTGTGGTCTAACCAGCTGAGGTAATCTCAGTATTTCATGCTCGTACTTGTCCCTCTCTGTGCCATCTCCACCACTACCACCCTCCCCACAACCCTCAGTTTCACCCAGAGGTTCATGACTTCCACGAGCAGAGAGCAAAGTACAGACTGGCCACAGGAGTAAGAAGCAAAAATGAAAGGATGGGGTTTGATGGGCTGAGTCTGTGGTGGCAGGAAAAGGAGAAATGGAAATATTTGCCAACCCAAGGAGATCCTGTCCAGGGCAGCAATCATAGAATTAGCAAAGCCAGCAAGTCCCTCACAGAAAGCATGCAAACCATATACTTTATGTAGCATTAAGCATCTGACCTAAATACACAGAATCATCCCGTGCCCGGGAAGTGCCTACATCTCTCTCTGTTGACTCTTTAAGGAATGTAGTGTTGATCCTCTGAATCATACTAAGTGAGATGTCCAAATTTGATGGTGTGAATAACCCTCTAGGAGTAATAAATAAAACTGTGCACAGCTTAATACTGGCAGGAAGTATGTTTTGATAGTAAGCATGTTTACAATTCCCAACTGAATAAGCATTACTCTTAGATTTGACATTGTTATGAGAAGAGTTACAGTCTATAATTTCAGTATCACTTTCTACAAATGCTATAAAGTTTACATAGCATTTCAACTGGTTCCCTAACTGTTCTGAACAGTGGTATTTGCGAGATCACAGTTTGGGAAAAGTGTCTCTTTAGGCTGCCACCCTGCACACCAGGAATTTGGTTCTGATTAAAAATGCTTACTGTTTCCATGTTTTATTCTCAGTTTGATGCAATGAAAAGTCATCTGACCCTCAGGAAGAAGGCTTAGCTTTCCCTGAAGGCCAGGCTCCATTACTACATTTAAGGATGAATATCCCAAATCGCTACTCACGTTTGATCTTTGGCTTCTACTTGAGCCATGATTATAAAAGATGAAATGTGCTCTTAGTTTAGTGGTCTTCTATAGGATATAGCATTTCCAGAGTTCTTTCCTGGCCAGTCTTCTGCACTACAACTGTGTTGCTTTCAACTCTAGTCTGATCAACTAACTACAATACTTACCTCTGACATGACACACAATGGCAGGAAAAAAAAAACAGTCTGAAAGTTGCAGAAAGCATTACTTATCTGTAGATCATTTAATATGTGAAAACATAAATGGAGAGAGGGAATATTCTGTCACGAAACAAAAAGCCACTCCTGAGTAATGGGGTTTGAAGATGTTAAAGGTTTCTTGCTTGCTTAAAAGGGACTACTCTTGGCTTTTCCCTTGTATGGATTGACTAATTGCGTTGGCATCTATTACTTCAGCTAGCAGCAAGGGTGTAGTTTTTGTGTTCCAACCTTTGCTCCCTTCCTGGTTAAATCATAAAACGCAAGACCAAAAGCATGCTTGCCTACAGTATGTATATTGCAGCTGTTTTTCTTCTGTGCTTTACCTTCTGTATATCATATGCTATATATAGCACTATATATCCTGTATAGCTGTCTCCTGTGCACAAAGAAACAGGCAGTAAAGGAGTTGTGTTAAATCCTTTCAGTACCCATTTAATATACAAAGAGCATCTTCCAAGATTTGGGCACCATCAATTTAGAGAGAAATATATATGCTATCTTTCTCTTGGTCATAGTGTATTGTTGGAGCTGAGAGAGATTAGTCCATCAAAACCTGTTTTTCCCCCTTGAACTATTCACAAAGGAGGAAGAGATACTCAAAATTTGAGCTGAGAGAGGTCGTAATTCCTTCCTGCTGTTGCATGAACTTCTTTATATTACAGTATGACTACTGAGCCAGATTTCCAGAGTACAGGTAGACTTCTTGGTCACATCACTAGATGTAAAATCTTAAGTGGCACATCTGGGTTCATCTTCTGTATTTAAAAAAAAAAAGAGAGAGGGAGAGAAAAGAGCGCTAATATAGAGCAAAGCCTGTTTTATATGCTCCAGGAGCCTACGAGGATAGATGCCTTAGAGGGGTAGACAGATAGAAGGAGAGAGAGGGAAAGAGAGATAGGCATGCAAGCAGGCAGACATTAGGAAATCTGTCCTTGACCTTCATATGCCAAATAAATTATTTTTGTTTGAGGTGGGGGAAAGTCAACCCCTTAAGGGAAAACAGAAGAGGGGAGAGAGGTAATAAGGAAATGAGTCAGACACAAAGAATTGTTGGCAAATACAGGCACTTCCTAGTAAAGGAAGAGAGTTTTCAGCTGATCTAATGTTAAAAACCACAGATAATATGTGCCTGGTTTTTATTTAGTCCCTCTTGTAGCTAGAAATATTAGAGTTTAATAAATAGAAAAAAAGTGAGAAGGAAGACACTTTTCTCTCTTTGCTGTTTCCCCAAATCACACAGGAGAGCAAGCTGAAAATCTAAACCAGTGTTTTAATTTGGGGGTTAGCTTTTCTTCTTTTCTTTTTTGCCTCCCCAGATAGGACCTTTGAGAAGTTGTTTCACTGTAACCATTTAAAAAGGTAAAACGTGGTTTCTCCACAGAGATGTTTCTAATCAGACTGAATTAACTTGTGTAACTGTATAAATACAACGATGATAACTGATATTTTATTTTAGTTGCTATTAACCAACTCTTGATTGATTGATAATTCCCTGAGGTTCTTGCTTCAGAAGCTGCTGGGTCTGAAAGAGCCACACAGCTCTTCACAATCCTTCCAAGCACTCAAATCTATTGCAGTCTGAGAAGCTGGTTGGTGCCTTACCCAGATCCTAAACATTACAACCTAACAAGTATAGTATCTATCAAAGCATAAAGCCTGTGGCTTATCACTCTTGCTAAATTGAAGTTGCAGTTATGAACAGCAGAAATACTGGTGTCACCTGCAACTCAAGTAGAAACGCTTATAGTCAAAAATGAAGAAGGAGGCATTTTTGCTACCTTGGAAACAACCTATGAGGGAAAAAACAGGAAGCTCTGTGCTCACAGGAGTATACAATTGCAAAGATGGCCAGGGTTTAGCAAATGAGGGATAAGTCTGGAAGATCCATAGTTTGTGAGGGAACATGAGCTGTAGAAACACTGATTAATTAATATGTTGTTGAGAAGTCACTAATTTCAGCCACTAGACATTTGAAGTTCTGCTTTTTCCTGTGAGATACTGGCTGAATATATTGGTCTGAGTTTACACTTGTCAGTCTGCAGAATCAGAAATTCAGAGGGCACCTCTGTACCTTGACTCTCAAGGTACAGCAGTTCTATAGACCTGGAAGGCAGAGCACCTTCTCTGACACAAAGTCACTAGAATTTAAACAGTTATGCAACAAGGTGTTTTTTTTATTAATCTCATTGTCAATCACTGCATCCCCATTCCCTTGTGAGGTGGGAGAGGATTATTTCCTTATTAAATATATATATATAGATACTAAATTTTTAGTACAATTTCAATTGTAGCAACTCATCCACATCGTTTTAACAATGATGTTTACAGCTGTCTCTTGGCTAGTCTGAGAGGGAGAGAAGGAAACTGTAGTGTATAGGTCCTGTCTGCCTTTCAGTGACATCTGTTCCATAGGTGGTCAGACTAGTCTAGCCTGTATTTGATCTTTTTGGCTTTGACCTTCTAGTATATGAGCTTAAGCCATTGTCTTCTTTCTGAGATACAGCTATGAAGAGGTATTGTGTCCAAATGAGGAAAACTGTGCATTAAATGGGAAATTTTTAAACTTCTTTCCTTAAAGACACAAACATCTCTTCATGTAGGGTTTGTCAGGGGTTAAGGGGAGACATTTTTATCACATTTCATGGTTGAAACACTGTGATTATGGTGAATGAGTCTAGTTACATTCTTTATTCCATATGGTTCTGTCAGGGGTGTTTCAATAAAGCTTTCAATATATATTTGAAATATAGATGTCTCTCTGGAACTGAAACAGTGGTGATCTTCAGTTCTGCTTTGGATTCAGACAGAATGAGGGAAAAAACAGCCAAGCAGCACCCTCTTCCATTGTCCTGGATGTTGCTAAGATGCACCCAAAAGATAACAGCTCTCTAAGGATATGTATACATGGAAGTACCCTCAAGGAGACACCCTCATTGGAGGAAACCCACAGCAACCGCCTAATTCCATTGCAATTCGGAATAAGAGAAACCAGTACTACTGACTGCTCCTACTGACTGCTAGTAGTCAGCCCAGAAAGCCTTAATGCCAGAAACAAAATTTTAAAAGAAATTAGCATTGACATTGTTCAAAATGTTTATTTTGTATTACAAGCGTTTCAAAAAAGAAAGAGCTCCAAATGCATTTGCAGATATATGTATATGACAACTCAGCTCTGTGCTTTCTGTGAGTTACAAGATAACCATTTTGCTTGGTTTTGTTCCTTCTATTCAGTGATTATTATAAACTTTGGCAACTAAACCTTCTAGAGAAATTACCTCAGGTACAACTAATTAATTGATCCATTTATTGGTTGTCTGAAAGTATGCAGCATTAGAAATTCCCCCCATTCATCCCTTTTTGTCTCTGACAGGATATACAATGAAACACCACTAGATGAACACTCTGAAGTTCATTTACTCTACTGTCTTTTTAAGCAAGTTTGGTGGTGGAAAAAGTAGTGAAGCAAATCACTACCATCAATAGAAATACTCCTTCAGCCTTTATAAGTAACCTCATTCTGACAGGGTTCATCAGACCTGTGGCACAGGTAGTCTCTCTAGATGAAAATCTTTAAAATCTTTAAATCTTTAAAATCTTTAAAACTTTTTAGGAAACAAGAGGTTCATTTAGTTACTCCAGATGTGCTCCAAAGCATTTCAGAGACCAGAGAGAAAAAAATCTTGCATTGTGCCTCTTCCAACTTTCTATTATCTGACATTACTGTGGGTATTCCTTGATCTATCATCTTGAATAATTTTGTAGATAGAGTTAGTATTAATATTAATGGGATTTCTGAGCAAAGATGAAGGATACTAATGTGTCCTGGTGTCTGGAAGGCAAAAAAAAAAAAATACCTGGTGAAGGATACTGGTGTTTTCCTGTAAAGCTTCACCTAAAAGCTTTCATTAACTAGTATTACCCAGGGCTTTCAAAAATAATCACATGGATGCTTGACCTGTAAAATAATTAAAAGGTAAAATATTTCTAAAACCCAATATACTGGAGAAAAGAACACATTAACTAGAATTTTACTGCAGACCAGCATTTGAAAGACAGTTTTGTTTTCAGTCATATTTCTGTAGGCTTACTGAGGACAGTAGATTAAAAAAATCTCAAGAGTCATTTGTTTGAAAAGTACATTTGGCCCCATTTATTCACTAAGCATCAGAAGATCTGGGCTTTGTTTCACATTGCTGTATTTAGGGATATATTTTCAAGAACAATTGCACTGTCAACATCTAAATTGAAATTTGTTGAAATATGGGCATTACTGTTCCATTTTCATTGAGGATTTGTGTCTCCACAGAGGCACACAGCTAACCTGATGTGGGGTTACACAGGATGATCTTAGCTTTTGTGGCTGAAGTCCCAGTGAACCAGCTCCCTTCTGTGGAATTACTAGGACACTGCCAGTGGGCACCGCAATGAAATTGTCACAGGATAGGTAGAGATTATGTTATCCTCACTGGGTCCTAATTTTACATCTTTGCTTAAGCACAAACACCCTATTCAGAACTGACCTGCTGCATGCCTGACCAGCTGCTACTTGCCTCATCCTTACTTTCTTGAGCAGTGGTAGCTGAGCACAGTTGGAGGCGGATTAGCAGGCTTGTGGGCTGTACTCCTATGAATATGTTGCTGTAACAAGCACTCATGGAGTGTAATGCTGAAAGGGGTGCAAGCCTCATTCTCATCAAGCAGCTGTCAGCAGACCAGTAGCTCCATTAATTTTAGACCATTTACTTGGTAAAATAAGGTGGTCCACATCTGGCTTTAGGGCTGCCTATCAAATGGATCATTAAGGAGTCAGGTTCTGGCAAAAGCACAGGAAAGCCTCAGGAGAAAAATGGGGAGATGAGCTGGCATTTCTGGTGGTGTCACTACTTCTAGCCATGAGTAAAGTGTAAATGGGCAAACAGCCAACCAAAAGTAGGAGTCATTCTTGAGTAACTTCCCCAGAAACTTTGCCAATGAAGGGCTCTTTTCCAAAGTTCATTGTGGCAGTGATGTCTTAAGTTTTATCTTTCCTGTTTTCCAGATTCTGTGCTGCATCAGTATGTAACTCTGAACTTCATATAAAATGTTAGCAAGTTCTGTTCACAGCTTGGTTAGACAAAACAATCCTGAGAACCAAGGACACCGTTGCAGCTTCAGGCACAAAAAGTATAAACAATAGCGAATTGAGGAGAGCAATCTGGGAGGATGGTATTTCATAACCTGGAGCTGTAATTGGACAATTAACCCCAATATGTAAATGGACCAAAACTTATAAAAATGTGAAAACTCGTGACACGCCATTCATCCTGGGTGGAGCCATGGCCGGGCTCTTGTACTGCCCAAGGTGTATCCTTTGAAGGCCTTTTAATAAATACCTACTTTATTCCTTTAACACTGTCTAGCCTCTATTCCAGGTAGCCTCTAGAGGCATCAGCAGAATGAGACCTATCTGTTCATGGTCTTTCACTATTTGGGTTTTATTTCTCAAGGTGGCAAAGGAAGCCATACCAGCCACATGGCATGACCCCACGGCAGCTGTCTCATCCACTCCAGCTCTCCCCTCATGCCTAGGAGACAGAGGCTGGAGGCAAAGGCACACTCATTTGCCTACTCAGGTGGCTGTCTTTTATGAAGGGTAAGTTAATAAATGAAAATAGATAACAGAACCAAAAAACGACCAAAAGAGAAAGGCTGAAGCACATGAAGAAAAGAATTCCCCCAAAAGAAAAGAAGTAGGGAAGGATATGGATGAAGGAAAGAACATGAAAGGGTAGCATAAGGAATAGGAGAAGGTAAAGGTGACTTCAGGGTCATGTGGTGGAAAGTAAAGAAAAGAGAGAGAGAAAGAAAAGACACCATCGCAATATCTTGCTGAAAATCAAATTAAGTAAAATCAATATCTTTACTTTTATCATCATGCTTGATTCTTGATCAATGGGTACAAAAGAAATGTCTTCTAAACAGATAGGAAAGTGAAATTCATTCCTCTCAGTTAAGGTCTTAAAAAATCCAGCAACACTGTCTAAAGGCATTTTTTTCCTCTTGCAACTAATAACAAAAATTTCTTGTTAGTTTGAATATAAATTAGAGGATTTCTGTGAGAAGTCTTACATGCACAGCACTAAGTTTCAGAGCAAGGTAAATGTAGAAACATTTGGAAAAAGGATTATTCGGATGATACAAGGCAATACTAGTATCTTAACAGATCTCTTAGCAGAGATTCTTTCTCTGCTAAATAAGTAATGCTTCATCAATCTGCAGTTACTTCTAATGATGTGACATTACTTCTAAAGAAGTGACAATGCCAATGTGGGAGAGCATTTGCCTTTTATACATCTTTATTCACTGCAGGGGATTCTATGACTTGTAGCCCTTTCTGCAAAGGATTTTGTGACAGTGCCATTTTGCTTATGAGGCACTCTGAAGAAGTCTTTTCCCTTTGGCAAGCTTGTGGGACAGAAAAACTAACCTGAAAGTACATCTGATTTCATGACCTTCTCTCTAGGGTGAAAATTCAAGTAGTCTAGATTTTCTATTGTCAAAGGCAACGTGAAAATTGAAACTCAGTCCTTATAATTTCTGTATCAGTTGCAGAAGTGTTGGACATTGTCACATCTTATCATCATCTTTGGTTTCTCATACCCATATGTTAATTTTCTATCTAGACACTGTGATCATGTTTTTGTATCATTTTTACAGTTTTTCTTGAGAAATAAAACTACCCCAGAAGTAAATGTGTTTGCTGCTAGAGTTTCCAAAGCAGTACATATTATCTTATATCAATCATGAGCACATAAATAATGCTAAAGGTAGAGATGCTAAATAATTCAGAATTTGACTGTGAACATAGTATTCATTTTGTCTCATACACCAGAGTCTGCTGAAGCACCTTTTACTGTTATACCACCTATCCATTTCCACTGACATAGCTGGAGAATGGGAGATGACAAGTGGGCCCCCAAAGAAGGCGTTCAGATGTTGATTTTTTTTCTGGTGTACCATATGATAGAAGTTTGAAGGTAACCTGGAAGGATATATTTCATCTTTGTGTGGTTTTAGTTCAAGTAGTTGCATCATGCAGCTTACTCAAAATAAAATTACCTCTTCTAGTTTTGATTTTAGCAAAAAAAAATAATTACCATGGGGGACTTTATTCCGACTTTGTGCCCTGAAGATGAGCTTCCAAGAAGCAGCTCTGAAAGGTTCCTCACCTTAGGGCACTGATCAATTCTACTTCCCTTACTTATTCCCATACTTTTAAAATGTGTATTTATGCATGTTCACTCAAATAATGTGATTGTCTGAGCAACACACTCACAGGAAACCAGCCTAAAAAGAATAGCTTTAATTTTTTGGCTACACCTGAGAAAATATTTTAAACAACTTAAAGGTGTTTCACAGTTAGGTTTATGAAAGGTATTACGTGAATGTTGAAAGTAATTTTCAACTCTGTCTCAGTAAGAAGCTGAACATAAGTTTCACTAATGTTTCCTTCCTTTTGTTGAGTCATTTGATTGCACCTGATTTCCTTTGAATTTTGGTCTTTTCTGCTTTGTTATTCCTCTTTCCAATAGTACTGTATGAAATACTAACAAAGAACAAGCTTTATTATGAAGGTTTTCTGTGGCTAGGACATCAGCAAGCTAAAGTCTTTCAAATTAGTCTCTACTGAAAAGAGGCTGCCCTGTTGACATGTTATTGAGAGATGTCTTTCTCGAAAACTCCATCACAGCTAACTGAGCAATGGGCTCAAGCCATTAAGCTGAACAACTGGAGACTTTGTCTCTGTTACTTAGAGCTGCAGAATGTTTGGATGTTTGGAAATACCACACAGATACACACAAATATGAGAAAAACAAGCAGATGCAAAGATGGGAAAAAGCTTTTACTGTGTTTGTTAGTGTAGAAGCTTTCTGCTGCACCTCGGAATATTTTCTTTGGTTGCCTTTTTGAAGTGTGCCTAGGTGACGTGATGCATACAATGAGATGCTCCTCCATTTCCAGGCTTATGTGCCAGCTGCAGCAGCAAACTGAGGAGCCCTGTTTTTCTAGAAAAACACAAGCAGTGCTTTCTTGGTGTGAGAAAGGCACAGTTATATTGCTTTCAGAGCAGCTTGGACGATTTACATTGGCTCCAGAAAGTCTTACACAGTGAACTCACATTCTTGTTGCAATAGAGGAGCGCAAAATGTGAGAAGAGACTGGGGTTTTGTGTTCCCATAACCATAATTTTAAGTGGTTCTTCATGAGAAGGAAGGTGCTGTTTCAGGAACAATTTATGATTTCTGAACAATTTATGAGCACACATTTCTGAACAGGAAATTGGTTCAAGACACAAGTTATCACTGGCAGACCTCATTTATATGCAGCAAAAATATCACCTACAGCTTTCCTGAGATTGGCCCGTGCTCAACATGCCTTCACTGATTACATGTGTTGCCTGCAGCTCTGTTTTGATTGCACACACCGTATCCCCAAGGACTGTTGCAGGAGAGGGTTGCACAGAACATGTTGTTCCATAGGAACCTCCTTTTGACAAGGAATCTGTCTTCACTGTTGTGTCTGTCATACCAGACATAAATCAGTGTCAATATCCCACTCCAGAAATAGTCTGGGCCTGCTTTCCCTTCAGGCAGCCTTAGACAGTTGGCACACACTGCCTCTGTCCCAAGACCCAGAGAGAGGCTCCTTCTGCTCTGCCGAATTTATGAACATTTGTCAACTGGAAAAGAAAGTTCCATGGAGAAGCAAGATCTTTCTGTGTTTGACCCTGGGAGGTTTTTTTCCTTTTCCTTTTTGGCTTTGTGCATCTTATCAGTGGCTCTTTATGCCGTCCCAGTCTAACTAATTGATTCCTTTCTCTTGTGACGTTTTTGTAATCGGATCGTAATAAATTATACCCTCCTGTTTAAGAATGTGTCAAATATTGTTTTAACTTGTCCAATGCAAAGAATTGAGAATAGAGATTGAATCATAAAGCAGCACAGAATTTTGCTGGTATTAAACAGACATTTAATAATAATAATTCTGCTGTCACTTACATCTACATCAATCCAGTATGACTCCACTGGCCCCAAATACTTTGTCAGCATTTACACCAGGCTGAGTGATGGCAGATTTTAACTCTTCATTCCTGTGGCGAGATATATGGACTCCAGGCCAAGATACACAGACTGTGTTGGGAAAGCAGTGAGTAATGCTACATAATAATTTGAAGAGGCTAAATTAAAAACACTGATGGTTGCCTGAGGACGCTATACTCATAAAGAGGATGGCTAAGAAATACCCCTTTACCTAGTACCTAGTATTGCAATGAAGCTTTGCCATGGATAGAACTAGAAGTTTTAATATATATTTCCTAAACTTGGTCAAGTATTATTTCCTGTACTAACACGATTCAGATAGTAAAAACAGGCTGCCAGGCAAAGACCAGACTTTTCTCAAGAGAGCAATTGTTTTCCCTATCACTGTGAGTCAATCTGGTCTCTGGACTGCTCCAGTCTCCTCTCACTGCAGCAGACTGGCCAACTGCGCCAAATTATGTGTCAAGGCTTTTGGCAGGGCAACCCATTTCCCACAGAACACCACACAGAGAATTGCACTCTTCATTTAAGTCACTGACTGGACTGGAATCACTGAACTCTTTTATACAGGGTAGAAAAGCTCGTGTTTCAGCTGTTATTTTGCATGGGGACTTCTTTTCTCGTTGTGGCCACATACCACTGGCAGTTGTACAAATTTAAAACAATGCTTTAATCCACACAGCCCCTTGACAGTACTGTCTACACATCCTAGGATAAAACATTTTTACGCAACTGCCTCACAATTTTATTTAAATAAAAAATCCTAGAAAGTTGATGTGATGTTCTGTACTGCTTTACCAAGCAAGAATGTGCAGTCGTTCACATCATGTGCCTATTTAAAATCCTGGACATGGATCATTATGACTGACCCACAGAGAAGCAAGGAGGGTCAAAGTCTGTTTTCTTTCCTGTCTAAAATGCCAACCGAAGTGTAGGTTAACAGTGACGCACATTAATCTTACCTGAGGTGGTTGAACCTTGGGAATCTAAAGAATGACTGCTGTTTCATACACTAATCGGACATTCATTATAAAGGCTCCCTTCAAGTGAGGAGTGTACAGGCTGCTACCTGTGTACCTCTGGCATCCTGGCAGACATTCTTGGTGACATATGATAGAAATCAGGTCTCATCTAGGGAAACCTGACCACAAGATGGATTGCTGCTGTAGACCCAGACCTTTTCTCAGCAAGGACCCAGAAGTGCACAAATTTTGGGTGGTTTAGAAGTGGCACCCTATGGTGCTAAGAGCAGAACTCTGTCCATAAGGAGTACATTTACAACTTTTTTTCTGGTCCCTGTAGTTCACGTACTTTGCTTTAATTTAGGACATGTAGAAAATTGCACACATACTGCTGATAAATCTGGTACAACTTTAGATTGAGTGTGAGGGTTTGCTCTGGAGCCACAAGGAAAAATTCAATCAGTTTCTATGCATTTCCTGGCTAAATTCGGTCCACTAAGATTTGCAGCAGTGCCTACATGGCATAGATGTGTTTTCCAGAAGATCTCTAATTTTGTCTTGCATAATATTCAGGTCTGCATTTCTAGTTACTGTGTCTAATTTAGGAAGATCCTCTGGTTTTCTGCCCACTTTATGTACATCTTTGAAAATAAATGAAAACAGGCATGACTCAAACAATAAAAATTTCTAAATAAGGAAAAGATAGATAGGCACTTTTAAAACTTTTAAATTAAAACCTGATACAGGAAGAAGAAATGAATCTAACAAATAAGCTTCCTATGCATCAAAAGATCAAATAGAATCAAAAGCTGAGAAGTTAATATAACACATATTTATTGCTTATGCTGCAGAATAACAGCACTCTCCTTGCAGGCAGAACAACAGGAAGAGACAGAAAAACTTATCACTCAATGCTTTATGTTTTTTTTGCTTCACTGTTCACATTCATGTATAGCTAAATCTTCAAGTCTTGACCTACATTATAGTCACTCCCTGCCAAGAAAAAATTGACACTAGGCACGTATAGTCGCTAGTGCTAAAGCATACAAAATATTAAGGCTGGTGTTCTCACAGCTACAGTTTCTCAACAAGGAATTTCATGGCCTTTTGAAGTAATTCAACATCTTGTTTACAGCGAAGTTTGAAAGACAGTCAGGCTCCTCAATTACTTACACTAGCTTGAAAACACTGCTCTAGAAGAACTAAAGTGATGTCACAGGACCTTGGCCAGAGAGAAGCAGGGTTTCAGATGGGAGACCTATAGAAAGTATTTAGTTTATGAACTAAAGTGAGGTTCCTATGACTGCCAACCTGCCTCATGCTCTGGCTTGTGTCTGACAGCTGTGCAGTGCTCTGTCTCGTGTATCATTGCCAGAGATCTTGGAGTGGGAGCTGTGCTGACAGTCCTGCCGGCAGTGCTCAGGGCTAGGTGCATGTCATTCCTCTCTCACAGCAGAGCTGGCTGTACAGCATGGCCAGTCGTTGAAACTTGCTCCAGTTAGTAAACAGAGCAGGAGATATTTGCAAGATTCGCAGGGAGGTGTTTATCCATGTTACTCTTCTGTTTTAATAAGCACACTTAAAACATGGCAGATGTGACTCCAACAACTCCTGAGCTTCTTGCAATGTCATGCACAGAGGCAGCCTTACTGGAAGTAAATATGAATTCCCATGTCAGGCTTTTTGTTTCTAGAAACCAAGTCAATATAATAGTCACCCTTTTGATATTCGTAAATAAGTTAGTACAGCATTTTCACTGTTGGAATTAACTGAGTACCTAATTACAGTGACAGAGAACTATTCTTTCGTGGCCTAATTAGAATATTGAAATACTGTACATACCTTCCACTAAGGCCCATGTATGCCTGTGTGAACATTCTTTCTTTAAAGACAAAACCAAAGCATCAATATCACACATGGGCTTATGTGTTGGTTAAAGACAGGAGAAAACTTGTGTATGTCCTACCATGAAGGTATTTTCTGTGAATTGGGCCATAAGACTGCAATTCTAAGCAGCCACACAATTAATTCTTCAGTTATGCAGTCCAATTAGGACAAATGCTTCCTTTCTAGTTTAATTAGATATGGGTAAGCTCGTTTGAGCTTATTTGTATAAAATATGTGCTCATTAAACAAGGCCTGGATTTTGTTCAGCTTGTTAGAAACGTTGTAAAAAAAGAGCTTTCTCACACTGGCTCTAGCCTTTTTAACCCTTTAAAGACCACAAATCTGATAGTCTATTAGTTACCCTCAAAGCACAGCACACTTGTTTCTCCCAGAAAAAGAAAAAGCATGATTGCACTACAGTAGGAATATTTGTAAACTCCAAGCTACCATACAGATAAACATCTGCCATCATCAGATACAGATGCTAATGGATCTGGAATGCAGAGGACTAGTGTAATTTATAAAGGGTTTGTAGGATTTAGGAATCTTTTTTCAGAGGTCCCTGGCAGCAAGGAATGAGAAACTATGACTGACACATAACCTGTCTGCTGAGAGAAGAGCAGGGGATTTATGAACCAGTATATGGATACTTTTGTGGGGAATGAAGGAGAAAGATTTACATGAAAACTATACAGTGTGAAGCCACAAAGGGCACAAAGTCAGTAGAAATGTCCAAAGGAAAGGCAATGCCAATTATTTGAGCATACTGTTTCCCGCTTTCCTCCTCTTATGTTATTTCTTTTGTGAGCTCATCTATTCAACAGAGAGTAGTTCACGGAAGTGAAAGCACATGCATGAATCTCATGCTGAAAAATGCCCCAAAGCAGGACATAATCTATTCAAACCATACCTTCAGAAAATCAAGCACTCCATCCTTATGATCAGGGCAGGTTTTCTCCTGAAATGCTCCTTCAGCCTTGGGTCTTTGAAGTGGAAGGGAGGAAAGACTGAGCCACCTTCCAGGCTATATGTGGGCGAAGAGAAATGAAGCCTCACCAGACACAGCTGAAAGCACCCAAACCTTGGCAGAAGCCCTGGCACAGGGGCAAATTCAGAGTAGGAATCTCCCAGATGGCTAGAAAAGGCACAAGGGCAAGCTGTCAAAAATTAAAGACTAATTTATCCCTCTTGGAGCCACACATTACCCAACACTGTCACCAAAATGGACAGATGCAAACTACAGGCTCACACAAAGTGGTAGATGGCAGCCTTGGCCAAATGAGCTCTGGGGCATGACACAGCTATCTTACAAATGCAAATCCATCCCTTTTCTCCTGCACGTGACAGGGATTAAATATGCAACAAATGTGCATTCAAATATTGTGTGCACAAACACAGCTCTTGCCCTTTGAAATCCTAGCCCTGAAAGCCTCTAGTTTCTGCTATAATGCTTAGAGCCTTGGTTTCAGAGGCACAGGAGGAGAAAGCTTAAGTGTGGTTCCCAGGTGATTTCTACAGGGCAGAAAATAGCCCGCAGATTAAACAAAGCTCTTGGATTTGGAGTTTGGAGCCCACTGTTCAAAGGCTGAAGGAAAATGGCATGGCATGGCATGACTCTGGACTGTCTTGGCCTAAGAGCTGCCATTTGCAGGTTGACAAAATCTCTGAATCAGAGGGAAAATGTAGCATATACACAAGATGAAACTCTAGGCTATGCATTTGGGGCCACATTAAAAGTCTACTGAACTCAGTGGAAACCTGGGCTTCAGAGACCATATGATGTCATAGCAATGAATCACGACTCAGCCCTACAAGCAGAGGTTTTGGTTTCCTCTGGGCTCAGTGCTGAGCTTCTTACTGTCTCAACACCCACAGTCTCAGGATTGCCTTGTGAGTGATACATGGTGTGAAATAAAGACATTGCAATTTTCGTAATTTTATTTAATTCCTCCAGATTTACAATGACATCATGGTGTCTATGGTCTTGTATTTTCACAGGTGTCACATAGTCTGAACAGTTGCTTCATTACAGTTAAATGGGATGAGATGAGGTGGAGGGGAAATGCTGGTTTTAAGCTGGGACCTACTGAGACCTGTCATGTTGTATTAGAAAAATAACTAAATACGGACCTTTTTTCAGCCATGTATCAGGAAAATAACAGCATGATTTCACTTTAATGGTATATGCTGGTCCCAAGATACTTTTTAATTTCAGAGGAAGATTTCCTAAATAATTGTCCAAAATGTAAACAAGAGACCTTCATAATTCATAACTTGAAGAGCTAGTGCAGAGCTATTTCTTCTTTTTTCTCTCACTTTCTTGACAGGCAACTTGCAGCAAAAACTCTACTGACAAACTTGTAGCAAATAGAAACACTAAAAGAGATGACCACAACCTAAGAAGTGTAGGTCTTAGCAACAGTCACAGAAGGGGAATCTCTTCTGGAAGAAAGCAAGATGAAATTTTCTCTTATATCTGCAAATGAATGACAGAAAATAAATATTTTTTCTACTCTAATTTTCTGCTGTTGGAGAAAATTGAATCATAGGAGTCATTTTACTTGGCACTGTGCTTGTCCCTCAAAATTGGACTTCAAAAACCTTGCAACAGATTAACAAAATACATAGGCCAAAAAAAAGAAGGGGAAATACAACAATAGAGACAGGTCTCCTGTTATCTAGGAGACTTTCAGAAATTTTTATTTTTTAGTTAGGTACTATACAGGGATCCATATGATGTTAGTATTACCATGATTGCTAAACATAAGCCTAAGTCATTTCAGGTGAAGTTCCTCTGATTTCCCTTTCGGAACACTGGCAAGTCGTTGTGATTTTATTTCAAACCAGATCTGTGTGTCAGAAAAGTGACTGGCCGAACTCCCAGCTCACATGTGCCTTTACCCTTATTTTACCTCAAACTTCATTGTAACTGTCAATATCCTCAGAAAAGCTAGAATAAATATGTGTAAATAAAATGTTTACTTCTGGTTTTCAGGTAGTATAAGATAGTATATCTACTATAAGATACAATGAAGTATGCCCATGCTTTTTCTTCCCTAACCACAGTCTCATGAACTGAGAGAGGGAGGACAGTTATTCTAGTTGACACTTGCCCAAATATGCTAAATTTGCCTCAAGCAATTGCCTTCTGGGTAAAAAATTCTTTGAGCATTCACACAGCCCAGAGAGAGCACAAACTGTCCTGTCACCATGCTGAGCACTTGGAACAGGAGCTATGCTGTGTGTCACATTAAGGAACATTTACAATTGCAAGAGGTTAAAGGTGGAAAGGGAGTGTGGATGATAGAGATACCTCTGGAATTTGGCTGACAGATCACAGGGAAGGCTGAGAGGTCTATAAAAAGTGAAGAAAAGCTCCCAGAGTGAGAAATCTTGCAGGATGAAGAATATGCTTGCCTACACCTGCTGGATTTTCTCCGTGTCCTAATATATCTGAGATTGAAGGGAATAGTTTTCATTGGAGATAGAAAGCATAGGCATCTCCCCAACACTGCACTGAACAAAGAGAATGAAACTGCTATGTCCATGAAGCTCTTAATGAGGTTCTGATAACTGCAGCAAAACCTGAGTTACTGACAAGGGAATTTTCTGGTACTGCTATTACTTTTGGGCAGTGTGACAAGGAGGATACACACCTCTTTTCTTGGCATCAGACAGCAGGACTCCCCCTCAACAGAGATTCTTCATTAAGCTAATCAGCATTAGGATACGGTGGATAAACCTTGCATAACTAAAAGAAGGGATCAAATTAGATGGTAGCAACCAATAATAGTTTTTTACAGTGGGAGGTGGTCATCAATGAAGCCAACAAGTGTTTCAGATTTGGAAAAGCGAGTGAAACGTAAGAATCTCCAGATTTGTCTGTTATTTAGGAGGTCGGGACAAAGCCTGATTAAAAATAACTACAGAAAGGCATCACAGAATTAAGACATAAAGTAAGAAAACGGTATATGAAATTCAGTGTAGATAACTGTATACAGCACGTCAGTTTAAAAAGTTCCAGCTCAACATATACTTTGAGCAGCTCTGGTGGGACTGTTTCTCTATGGAAGTAAGATCTTGGTTTTCACAGAAAAAAAAACCTCAACCATTGTTATATATGGGTTAAAGTGATAATTTGTGTGCTTGGAATTATATAAGAAAAAAAATAACATAGTAGAAAATGTCACAGCCTTTGCTCTCCCACATCTTGAATACAGTGTAGTCACTTAAGGACATAGAAGAAATGGAAAAGGCAAAGAGAAAAAACAACAAGAGTGGTCAAATGATTTTGCCAAAGGAAGAATTAAACTAGACCTCTATGAGAAAGGCAATTGAGGTTGCTTTTGTTAGTAGTTCCTAATAAGGCAACTAGTGCAATGGGAAATATATAACAAGGAAAAAGCATTCATCATTTCCTCTGTAGCAGAAACCAGGGGACATCAAATGAGGTGATTGCAGAAAACAAAACACAAAACACCTCTGCAGGGTGCTTCACAAAGAGGGCATCAGGGCAGTGGGCATATTAAGTGCGTGAGGTTTCAAGAAAGAAATGCACAAATTCAGAGAAGAAAAATCTAATGGGAGGCTACTGATTACAAAGGCCCAGGAATTACTGAATGGCTTGTCATTGGATATTAGGAAGGTGATCAAGAGAAATATACCTCTTTCCTAAACATCTGGCACCAGACAGTGCTGGAGTCAGGGTGTTAGACAAGGTCAGCATTTAGTTTGATTTTTTTTTCAAAGTTTTTGGTCACCTTTCTGTTTGCAACATACTACAAACTATCCCTCTGGCACTTCAATGACACAGCTGCAAATGCTTTTCAACTCTCACCACCACATGGTGATTCAGATGGCTGCTAGTGTGTGAAATCTGCTCTTATCCTTCAGCTTCAGTACAGCCATTCCTCAAACCAAGTTGTCACGGGGCTAACTTCTGGTATAGCAGTCACTGACTTCTGTAGGATTTGGTTTAAAACTATATATCTGCTTAAGAATTTTTCTGAAAAAGGAAAGGAAAAAATTACTACTTTGCTGACTGTGCAGACTATCACATTTATGTCTTTTAACTGCAAGAAACCATACCACCAGACAATCAGAAATATGTATGAAAGCTAATAACTCTTCCAAGAATTTTAACCAATACTGTCTCTGTTCTTGTTTCAGACTGAGTTTTTTATTTCCAATTAGCAAGTGCTGGAGGCTTCTTTATAAACAACACCATATTTATTTTTAAAATTTTTATTTATTGTGGACAGACAGGTGCAGGCCAAGAATATGTCTCACTTTATGTATCTGGATAGTTCTTATTTATTTTGTAAGAGATTGGTTGTTGAATTAGAGGAAATTCATCACAGAAAATTTCAAATTTCATCACAGAAAAAAATTTTATCCACAGTTAAACTTGGGAAAAGATAATGCCAAATCTGGATATTAGTAATGTGGATGAATAAAAGGATCCAAAATTATGAAAAATAACTGTGAAGTAGGGAAATATACTGATGATATATTCTGCAACTTTGAAAGCACAGTTACTCGTCTCCAGAAACTGGACTGCTTTGAGGAGTTAAAACAGAAAAGTCTGGAGATAAAGGCAGCTTGCCCAAGGAAGATATGAGATCCTCCTGTCTGTAGGTGGCAAACACTTCATGGAAAGCCAAACTCTCAAATTTCTCTCCGTTGTTTCGTGGGATAAGATGGCTGTACAAGGCTGCTCCTCAGCCTGTCTGGAGATGACAAATAAGCCAGCCCCAGGTTTTCATCCCAGAATAAAGTTCTGAGCCAGAGGACATAGTTTAGCCTGTGAACTGCTTATTGCTCTTATTACTACAAAAAAATAGGCCTGTCTTTGTGACAGTGGAGCAAAAGAGGCTGCATGCTCTTTCAGCCTCTTTTGCATCTCTGCAATACAATTTCCCCTCATAGCCTCCTAAGAGACGGGCGAGTGAAGTTATTCCAGTTTCAAAACATTTATTTGAAATCTCTAAACAGACTGCTTAAGCTCACAGGCCAGCATGCTGCTGGCAGCATGGGGTCTCTTCATTTCCAGTTCTGGGTTTTCATCACAACATCTTCTGCCAGGAGTAGAGTTCAGACGGCCTCTAGACACTTCTCTGGAGATCTAGTCAAACCTTCCCATGAATGCAAAGTGGCTGCAGGCAGCTCGCATATTTGTGAGCCAGAGGAAGAATGCAGGGATCAGAAATTTAATATCTCATTGTAAAAAGTGAACGCCTGGAACTTCAAGTGTGCTTCCATTCTGAGGACTACATTACAATAGAGTTGTCTATGTCTCTATATAACCATGACTTTTCTCAAGATTCTTCTTCAGTTTAATCAGGGTATAGCCATGTCCCCTGCAATCTTTTGAGACATATCCTTTGTTCTTTTGGTTGGAAGATCACAGCGTCGTACAAGAACTCAATGAGGTTTTCTGTTCTCCAAATACAGGCCTCAGGCAGACCTTCCAAACTTTTCACTCTCATGGGAGGATTTACCATTTCTTAACTGTGAAGATATCTGCCTTGTGCCTGCATATCCTGGCCATTCATCATTGCATTGTTCAAACTACAGAGCTACAGTGCTACAGAGAGCTGTATTCTATTTCTAGGAATATGGAATGGATGCCAGCAGGCAGGTAAGTACCTTCTAGGACTCTCCTGGCTTAGCAGTTATTGTGGGACAGCAGAGAACAAAGGATCCGGACACAATACGCACATTGCATCTCATTTACTATTATGCTTCATTACAAGTTACATTAGGCAAAATAGATCAACAAAAATAAATCAACATCTACCCATATTCATTGGGAGCCCTGGGACACATTCTATTTTCAGTTTAACTCCTCAAGTGTCTCTATCTCCCAACTCTCCCAGTGAGATGAGTTTGGATTTTTATTTCCAGAACACCTGCCCCACCTTGCATGAGCCTGGACTTGATTACCTGATTATAGAAAAGCAGGGTCCTTATGATGAGGCCATGCAGCTCCTTCAGTCAGAAAGCCAGGTTGTTAGGAAACTTCTCAAGAAGGATTCTCAAAGGCCGTTGCTGAAATGAGCAGATCTGTTGTGACTTGTAAGTTTTGAGTTTCTTGCCTTGTGACCCTGCCCATCTGTGGCAAGGGTATCCAGGCTTTCTGGTCCACTCTTGCTGGAAAGCCCAGGACCAACACCCTTGTCATGCCTGGGGCTATGAATCTGAAATAATACTAGAGGTGCCCATAGTGACTGTTGTTTGGTCACAAGGACGAGCTCTCAACTGGCTCTTCTGTGTGTGTGCTCTGCAGAGCCACATGTGTCTCCCATCTCTTGTATTGGCCTTGCTAAACCAGTCATCAAGTAGCTGTCTGCTTATACTCACTTGCATACCTATACAACACAGTGCCATCCCACATGAAGAGTCCTGCCCCTTCTTTTTGCTCTTCAGTTTTCTCTTTCATCCTGTCTCTTCCACTGTTTCAGATCGAAGCCCTGTATTCGTCTTCCCATCCAACCTCCCTTCTTTGCCACTTAAAACCTGTGGCACAGTGTATTTCAAGTGGAGAGGAGTTTATGGTCTTGGATACACAATAAGGCTATGCGAAATAATTGCAGCCACCTCAATCAATTTCAAACATATTATGACTGGGTCTTTTCACCTGATTTTTTCTGCAGCATTGGAAAAGCCAAAGATATGAGCTCAACATCTGCTGTTCCTCACTACTCTTTTTAAAAATAATAATTATTATTTTATTGGCTAGTGCAGTGAGAGACTGTGGAAGTGCCTGTTTGGTTTGACCAAACTTCTCAAACAGATGTTTTCCAATTGTGAGAGGATCTGACCTTTATATAAATCAAGAACTTTTTTATGTTGTGCCTAAGCACTGGAAATAACAGCATAGTTTAATGATGATTTTCATAACTTAAAAGGCAAATTTCTAGCTGGGATGAATAGTAGTTGTATTTGTACTTGTATTGTTCAAATTAAAATGCAGGTCTATTGACTATTCTTAGTCCATTTGACATCTAACATTGTTCTGAGCATCTTCGAAGTTGCAAAACAAGATGTCTAAATTGATGGGAGAAAAGTGGTTAGTAGAAGCAGAATACCAGAAACCCACTAACTCACTAATCAGTAATTATACTGACTTTGTCCAACCATAAATTGCAACTATTGCATTTCCCCATAAACATACTTTCCTACTCTGATACTGAGGGATGACATCTGGGACACATTTGAAATATCACAAAATTGGTTACATATATCATTTCTTCCAGATCATTCACAGAGATGAGCTGGAGTAGATGAGAAAAAGGATGAAGCCAAAGGTGGCTTTGGTTCTGTGTTTCCCTCACTTCCTATAGCTTTTCGTCTCTTTTGGGAGAAGGTATGCGAGCAAGTTCCTCTGATTATTTATTTCCATTGCACTCAAGTGCAAAATTAATTATGGGCAAAATTCTTTCTCTTTCTTCTAGCAAAAGAAAGGCTGAAGCTCTGCCTCTGATGATATTTACTGTGTTTACTGAGCATCAGAAGGGGATGACTGGATATTCACTTTCTGACAGTGAGATCTACTTCCAAGCATCTTCCTCTTCTTGCTTTCTCTTTTCTCAAGGCTGCCCTCTGGCCACACATTTTTTTCTAACCCTCTCTACTGAGATTGCCTCCTTACTTCCAGATATGAGCCCAAATCGCTTCTGACAATCTTGGAGCAATTGCAAAGTACTGGAATGAGATTGTTTCCTTATGACAATGAAATGAAAAAGCTACTTGCAGTGATACAGATCTGAACAGCTTTTGAATCTGGGACATAGTTTTTAAAATCTTGTGCTTTAAATCCTGATTCCAGTGCTTGGGCTTGAGTTTTGAAATACAAATTGCTCATGTATTAAAGGGCAAATTAAAACAAAAGAGTAGTGCTGTGCAAATTTGGCTGTGAAGCCGTTATTTGTTGACATGATCATTTTCTCTTGCTTCTACCTATACAGAACTTTGAGCTTTGAATTTTGCTTTGTCCTTTATATTGAGCAAGCCAAAAGTTAAAGAGCAGTTCAGATACAACCATAAAAAATTTCACAAAGCTGGTGAGACCCAAAGTTTGTAAGGTCTCCAGCCGAATACCATAAGTAGCTTTCCACATGCAGAGACACTGGTCGCAACTTTGCTTTGTAGATTTGCAAACCTGTGACTAATCAAAATTTATTTATGGACCGCTTTGCAAAACCTGAAGCCAGATGTGTTTTGCATCATTTAGACTTTATTGGGCACATTTAGTTGGAAAGCGCATTTCTTTTTGACTCTCTTCATTGGGCAACATTCGCACACAAAAATTCTTTAATCAACCCACAAACTGCCTTTAAAATATTAATTTATTTTGTAGCTGAACACTTGAAAGTTGCAAGTATGAGCTTATCAAGCTGTGTGACACAGCTTTTCCATAAATATGTTTTAGGCATCTGCACTTGGGGTCCTCCATGCAGTCACATAAGAAATCTGGTGGTAACTAGATGTTCATAATAGGGTAAGCAATGAGAGGATTCACTAGTATCTGGTTTTCTTGTACTTTTTTGTCATGGAGTTATTCATCTGGAAAAAAAGAATACAGTAAAATACTGATTTTTGTAATTTGATAGGCTTAATTCATATCATCTAAAGAACAACAATGTATTTTGAAGCTCATTTAGAAATATACATATATATTTTTAAAAGCATAATTCCAAGCATACAGGAGCTAATGCACTTTGTATCATCCTGAATGAATTTTAAATGGACTGATATTTAGAAAAATACATTGGAACAGGAACTAAAGTCACAAACCAGTATTTTACACATTTGCAAATCCACAACGCAGTTCTTTTGGGCTTTTCCATACAGTAGGTAAATCCATAATTTTTCAAAATTCTACTCAAACCATAGGTGATTTTACCAAAAAAATGATGGTTTTACTATATGTCTGAAATTCCTGTAATCAGGATTAACCAGAGAAAGTTTAATATAATACCTGACAGATAGAGGAACAGAAAAAGCATTTATCAGTTATGTTAGAAGCCACTGAAGGGCATTTGTACTTCATTCTTTTGTTCTTCAGTGTTTTGTCTGAAGAACTGCCCTTCTCAGTTTAGAGACAGCCCACCAACTACAGCAAGAAACAGATGCTGAATTACTTATATTATTTAAAACATTGCAGCCTATTGTCCCTAGAGAGCAGAGCTGCACACTTACATGCAGAGACCTGAATCAAGGACCTGCTGTTTCCTAGGTTTCATATGCCAATAAAATCTAGGGATTTTTTTTCCAAGCTTGTGATAAGCTCAGCTGCTGTACAGATCTTTGAAGGAATAAAGGGATCATAACTGAAGCATGGTGTGAGTCTGTTTCATCCAGCACAACCAAAGTAAGAGCTTAGGTTCGATCTTACCCTTGTGCATTGATCAATACCTTATGCCAACACATTAACCCCTTAATCATCAAAGAAGGAGACAACATTATAGCAGAAAAAAGAAAAAAAATCTCCAGCAAGATCCCTAGTTTCACAGAACAAACAAACAAACAACAACAAAAAAAACACCCCAAAACAACAAAAGAAAATGCTTGACCCCCATACCCCCTTCACTTCAGAAGGGAAGTATTTCATACAGTAACAAGTAAATATAAAGCAAGCACTACAAGAAGAGAAAATCTCTGTGCAGCATGTGTGACCACTTTATAAAGAACCTTGTTGAGCTCAAATGGGGTAGAGTAAATGCATACATTGAAAATCTGTTTCACCTGTGGAATCTACTTATAACTATGAGAGCATTAAATTAAGTGTTAGAACTTAATTTGTTGTAGAATTTTGGGAATATAGGCTTTGAGAAGTCTTTGCTTAATTAAAGTTTTATTAAGGAACATTTGTTAATGGCATTATTCTTTGTAAGTCAGCTGTTTTAAAAAGCTCTTCTCTCTTTGATGAGTAGCATGGGGATAGTAATAACTTTTCAAAAGTTCAGTTTATTTGTGGGATATTATATGTGAGAGAAGTCTTCTCCTATAGACTTTCTTCCTGGTTTATATCAGTCTCTTTTTCCTTATGCTCTCTCTTGCTGATAAATTTACTTGCTTACAAAAAGTGAACAGAATTTCAGAGCCAAAAAGTGATTTCTGCTATTTTATATAGGATGGTATGTCTCTAAAGCATTGGTTGTTCTTTTTCTGTCTATACAAAATATACTTATATAGCTGAATTTTCTGCTGTTCGTTCGTGTAGAAGGCAATGCTACAGCTGAAATGGCACTAATTTTTACTTTTTCGATTATATTGCAATTTTCAGAAGAGTACAAGGACAATGATAAATAATATATCTTGAAAATATTAACTGCACACAGTTCTCCTAATAAAACATCATCCACCTCAGAAATATTCTTAGTTCTATGCAATTGCTCTAAAACGATATATAACTCTCACATCTTGACCTCATGATCAGAAGGCACCTGATGTTGTACTTGGGCACCAAGTCCACTCTTGGGGTCCTGTAACATCTTCATTAACTTCTGGGGATAAAAGTGAGCATTCTCAACTGATGCCATTTAGGTTTTGCCATTTTTTCTTGTATATGTTCTCTGCATTTGTCACACATACATTTGTAGCTCTGTAGCCTATTGTGTTAGTGACTAGTTTTCCCTGTACTTTTCCATGGCCTTTCCCTAAGCAGAAATACAAAACAGATTCCAGAGCTCCAAGCCCCAGGGGGTACAAGGCTGCAGTGCTGTCTTGGTTCTTCCNGTCCAGCAATCTCAAGAATTCCGGGCAGCGGTCTGAGGTTGAAACACCACGGTTCCAAGATCCTGCAGGAGGTAATATAAAAGTAGCTCTTTTTGTTGTGTAGTATGTAGTTTATAGCTGTGTGTGCATTGTGTGTTTGTATAAGGCCAGTAATTGTTAGCAATCCCGGGACAGCCCGCCGCGGTGGTGAGGGAATTTGCTTTTGGAGTGGTTTCTCAAGTCTTTTTTTTCTTTCGCCGCTTTTCCTGCCCCAGATCGGCTGTGGGGGAGGCGGGGCGTTCTTGTGTGTGTGTGAGTGTGTGTGTGAGTGTGTGTGTTTGCCACTGGCTCAGATTGTTCATTAGTGAAGGAAAGCAAATTAAATTACAATGCGAAAGTTTCCTTCGCGTTCAGCACGCGCGGATTTTGAATTGAGCATGGGCCTGGAGACGGCTGGGGCCGGAGCGGCCGGGGAGAGCCTGGCCCGCTCCTTGGCGGGAGGAAGGGAGGGATCCCCACTTCCCACAGGATTTGTGGAGCGGCCGGGAAAAGCTGGGCTCGCGCCATTGCAAAGCAGGGGGGAAGTGTCCCCACTTCCTTTGTTCNGCCATTGCCCTGGTCATGGCCGGGGCATGGGGGCGGGGGAGCGGGGGAGCGGGACCGCCGCTGCGCAGCCACGGCCCGGCTCGTCCCCCGCCCCTGGGCCCGCCCGTGCTGGTCCGGACGGCACCGGGAGTGTGAAATCTGCGGCACCGGTTTTGGTGTCGCGGAGGGCGAGGACAGAGGCGGAGTTCAGTCGCTTGAGAAAGCTGATGTCACGTTTGTAGGCAGGAGCGAGTTTATCGCAGTTTCCATAGTAACGAGTGTTGTTTCGGAGAGGCCCGAGAGCCGCTGTGAGCAGGCCCGAGCGCGAGCGGTGTCCCCGGGCAGGTGAGCCCGGGCCGGGAGACGGGCGGCAGGCGCTCTTTGTCTGCGCTGCTAAACACACAAAAGGGAAAAACCGAGTCCAAAGAGCAAGAAGCCATTTTTCAGGCTTCCTTAAAACAAGCTGTAAGTAAGCAGAGTCCTGTGTTAGCAAATAGCTTAGAATGGAAACTGAACCAAGATACTGTAAAGGGCTGTTAGTGCCAGAGGAGTGAGAGAAATGAGACCCTTCTTCTAACCTTTAAAATATGAATTGGAGAAACACTGGGTGATTTATCGGTTTCTCTATTTGCCAAACTCTCCTGAAAAGGATCAATTGAAATTTTGCAAAAGGAAGAAAATTACAGATGGTTTAGAATGGTTTACTGAATTGAATTTTAAAAATACTTTCTCCTGCATCCCTGTGAAACAAGAAAGATCAAGGACTCTTTGCTATTTCATGGAAGGATCCTGAAACAGGGAAAAAGAGCCAGCTCACCAAGACAGTCCTGCCTGAGGGTTTAAGGAACAGCCCAACTGTATTCACAGATCAGCTGGCAAAGAAATGGGAGAACTGGAGAAGTCAGCAACTGAGAATTGCGCATCCAACCAGCAGCCAAGAATTGCTACATCCAACAGTTGCATGCAACCCACTGTAAGTTTCTTCTGTGAACATCAGTGACATGTACTCTCTGCCATGTTCCTGAAACAGGGTAGTGTTATTCTGAAAATGTTTGCTGCCAGTCCTGGTATGTCTCTGTTCCCAACACTAACTGATAAAGTATCTGAGTATGACTGTTTGCAGACCGTGGAAGAATCCTATTCCAGCAGACCAGACCTGAAGGATGTGCCAGACTGAGAGCTGTGTGCAGATGAGAGCAGCTTCATGCGAGATAGCAAAAAGACTACAGATTATGCAGTAACAAGCACGAACCAGGTAACTAGGCAACCAGGCAAAAGGCCTTGCCATCAAATGTATCATCAGGGAGAGCTGAACTATCACATCAATGAAAGATCTAGAACCAAGAAAAGTCATCTGAAGGTAAGAAGACTGGCAATTATTCAAGGTAATGGAATTGAATACACTGAAAAGACCCATGCACTGCTGCAGAGTATTTGGGAATGTAGAGAAACAGCTTTTATGCATTGCAAAGCTCAGCAAAATAAAAAAAAAACAACTCCCGAATTTAAAAAAAAAAATCACATGGCTGATGAAATAGTAAAAGGGGCTGCAGAAAAAGCCATCTTAATAGTGGCGCCACTAAGAAAAAAAGGATTTCCAAAAGGAAATCACATTGTCAAGGTTTGCCCCAAAGTGTGATCAAAAGGATCAGTTTTCTGGCACAAAGGCTGAAATCAAGGGAAGTAAATAGACTATTGCACCAGAAACAATGCAAACATGAGCAAAAATGTCGTACTAGAAATAACAGAAGCAGATTTTCCAGGAGATTATTGGCAAATAGGTTCTACTGAGTTACCAAGCAAAGAAAGAATCAAGTGTATACTGGTGTTAGTTGACACCTTTAGTGGACAGTCTGAGGTTTACCCCTGTCGCACTAACACAGCAAGGGAGATAGTGAAAGTTTTTCTCAATTATAAAATTCCAAAGGTCTGGTGTTCCTTTGGTGTTGGTCCCCCAGTGATCAGGGAACTGACACAAATGTTGGGAATCATTTGGGATCTGTAAATTCCCTACCCATTCCAGATGAATGGTAAAGCTGGCTGTGTGAGTAAAACCCTCAAAACACAGGTGAGTAAAAATCTCAGAAACATCTATGACATGGGTTCAAATCTTGCCGATAGCCTTGCTTAAAACCTGCATGCAATCAAGGAAGAAGAGTGACAACATGAGTCCTTATGAAATCTTGCATGGCAGGCCATATCAAATTGTGTATATCATGGGAGAATTTTTTATGAAGGGGAAAATTGACTTGCAGAGGTATTTAACAGTGTTTTAGTTCCACTTTACAGAAGCTCCAGAAATTTATCTGGATATATCTGCTCATCTGTTCCAGCCTGGAGATTGAGTGTATGTTAAATGGAGAGACAGTAACCTTACAAGCTAAGTGGAAGGGGCCATTGCAAGTCCTGACTACCCTCATCAAAACTAGAGATGCTCACAGATAACCCTGATTTCACTGCTTCAGAGTTAGGAAGACCTCTGTTCCTGAGACAACTGGAAAACAGAGACTGATTCAAATCAAGATTATGGGATTAGAGGGGGTTTTTTGTGCCTCTTGTGGTAACCATGATTCAGATTTGGCCCTAAAAATTTGCATGTAACTCTAGTCTAAAATGTATCAAAAAACTCTTCATGAGAACAACTTGCCAAGATGGTATTGGATATGAGAATCTGGCCTGGTATATTGTGCCCCTAAATAAAGATCAGCCCAGTGTCCATAGGACTGTGATTCCAAATATAACATTTACAAAACAGAATGGCTCCTAATTTCCTAGTAGCCACAAAATCATTAACACTGGTTGATGTTCTTATGCAGATGAAAGAATTTCTAAGGATTTAGTTAGAATTTGTAAGCAAACTCATTCTACATGAGGTAGTTCTCAAAAGAGCTCACTTAACCTTTGGTATCTTCAATACCTTCACGTCATGGTTACCAAACTGAGCCTGGATAAAAAAGTATTCGTAGTAATTGTAGTTCTAGTTGGCATCTGTGTAACAACCAGTGGGATGACTGATTGTATGAACTGGTAGTACATTAAATATGGAGTAGAGACTAAACAAGATGGAGTCTTGTTAGTCTCTAAAAAAAGGGGGTAATGATGCCATTTAGGTTTTACCATTTTTTCTTGTATATGTTCTCTGTATTTGTCACACATATATTTGTAGCTCTGTAGCCTATTGTGTTAGTGACTAGTTTTCCCTGTACTTTTCCATGGCCTTTCCCTAAGCAGAAATACAAAATAGATTCCAGAGCTCCAAGCCCCAGGGGGTACAAGGCTGCAGTGCTGTCTTGGTTCTTCCTGGGAACCAAGGCCCAGAACAACTCTTGGAGATACATTCTCATGGACAGAGTACAGCTGGTGCTGAATGGGGTTTCTGGAGGAGAGGCTTGACCTGGGGGTGAATTGGTCCTCCTAACTGGTGCTTTTTTATAAATTATGCTGATTTCCTAAAACATATACAATGTGCTCACCCCTGGGGGGTGGGTGGGCTTTTGTGAACATCTTTCCATAACTGCTCCTGAAGGCCTTCAAATAAAGATCCTCTTTTATATTACCTCCGTAGNATTTTTCTGGCTCCTTTTGTCAATCCTCCCTCCCCTCACCTTCCAGTGAGAGGCAACTAACTTGTAGCCACAAGTACTTAGCATAACAATGGGGAAAAAATTCCACAGAAAGGAAATTATTCAACCCCTAACAAAGTATATGTGTTAATTGATCCTCTTCATTTAGGCTGGAGTTGGGGCTTCATTATTCCCTGTATCATTTAGAAGGTAGATAAAACCACAAAACAAAAAACAGTAAGATTTCTGCCAAATAATTTTTGGACTAGCAAAGTGAAATGTTTTCCTGAGAGAGTGCAGGTGTGTTATACTCAGTATTCTCAGAATTCTCTTTGTATTCAAGCTGCGGCTCCCTAAGGTAAGAAGGAGGGAGAGCTCATCAGGGACTTAGCGTGGGTTATCTGGAACAAGTAGTCCTTTTGTGTTTCCTTCTTATATTGTAGTGGCCTTCCCTCTGTATGGAGAAAACCCATCATAGGTGTCCAACTGGCTGGGGTTTTTTGGAAAGGAGTGCATACTGCTTGGCTTAGTATGTCTCATGTCATGTACTGACTGTGCTGCAGGAGAGTCTTCTGGAAATCAGAAACAATCAGAAAGCAAAACTTGTCACTGCTATACTCAAGAGAGAAAAAAGCAAGTTTCTAGAGAACATGCAGGTTTCTGTAAGACAATCAGAAAAAAATATTTATTTTTTACATAAACCTACCCATCTACAGACAGAATCTGTCAGTTTTGTTCTGTACGGCTGAGCTCCCTGTTGCTTTGCAAATTTTTTCTAGCTTGTCCAACAAACTACAAAGGAAAACACTGTAGAGAAAGGTTAGAGCCTGGAAAACGTTGTGAGAATTTAATTGTTCTACACTCTCTCATTCCTTCTGGACCCTTGTCCTCCTGTGTGACTGCAGGCACAAGGGGAAACTGCGTAACTTTTGTTTGGATGGGGGAGTGGAGAAGCACATGGGGGTCAGTCATTACAAGACTGCTAGGAGACCAAGCTAAATGCAGTGAAACCTTCCTCAAAACCAACCAAAGGAGAGAAGAAATGGACTGCAGCCACAAAAAGATAATATCCGTTCAGTGATTTACTTTTTGAAAATGTTTGCTGCTGCAGTGGAGCTTTATGAAGTGGGTACCTGCTTGGCAATGTCACCCTGCTCCTGCTCTATATGCTTCATTGCTTCATTTATGAAAAACTGACATTTGCAATGTAATTATTTTAAATTATTTGGATTCTTTTATGTCTAAATGTGAACATTTTCAAAAGACCTTTTTTCATTAAAATATATAAAGCAAATAAATGCAATATATTTTGGGCATTAGATCAGAAGACTTTAGTTAGGTCTTTTTTTCCATGTCACCTCCTAAGGGAAATACACATTAAATTGCATAGTTTGCATGGCAAAATAAGTACAGCTTTTCATCACCAGTGGTTCTCAGAGAAAGCTTAGTTTTCTAGTGGGACACACAGTCTTCTGCTGGATGGAGTTCTGAAAGCATTCTAGATGTTTCTCCATTAAATAATTGTGAACACAAGGAATGTTCTTCTGTTGCCCTTGAAAAAGCTCCCTGAATGAGCTCCTGAGGAATCTGGGCTGAAGATTGCTTTCAGATTTGTAACAGATTGGTGTGTTTCTGAAGTATTGTATATGTGTGCCTGCAGTGTGTATATATGTGTGTGTGTGTGTGTGTGTGTGCAAGCATAGGTACAAAAAAATCCTCACGGTCAAACTTCAGACAAATGGAATATAGTATGTGTTTTGGCTTAGATTGGCAAAGAGGAAATTAAAGGCTTCAAAGGATTATTAGGACATTCTAAAAACTGAAACATTTAAACAAGAATAGGAAAAACATGAAGCAAGACAAGAAGATGGAAGAGAAAAAGGCATGCATGTAAAACCAAACCCAACAGATAACTGTCCTGCTTTCAGACTTTAGTAAACTTTCAGTGAGTGGCAAACCTAAGTCTCAACTGGCTGCCAAATACAACCATTTTAAGACATGTAAGCCTTTATAACCCAAGAAACATCTCAGATGAATTATTTAGCACTTTTCTCAAGTTCTCCCTTTCTCCTAATGCTAGCCTTAATATATTTCTTATATATGGACATTTTTCTCCTACACACTCCCTTCCCAATTTTCATAATACAGGTATTTGATTCAAAACCCACAGCTATGTTAGGAAAGAGCTAGAAGCTGCAGCTTCTGGGAAAGGGGAGTAGGAGTACTCTGCTCCCCAGGAAGAAGAAGGTTCAATTTGTTTTTTCCAGGCTACTACAAAGCAATTTTTCTTTTGTTAGCAAGGAGGTGATACATCTAAACCTTCCCACGTCCTTTCTTTTAAATGGTGGTGAACGTAATCTGGATTCCTTTAGTTCTCTAAATTATCTTCAGCTAAAATCCTCTGTCCTTAAAAGTGACTCCAAAAGTTACTCTAGAACCTCTGGAATGACACGTTTTAGCAAGCATAGACAAGATTGACTATGCTTTTAATAAGCAGCAGGAAGCGGATAAGAAAATCAAGTATTTGCCCTCAAACTGGGCTAACACTTGCCAAAGTAAAGCCCTGACCTGCCAGAAAATGCTCAGAGGACAAAGAGTGCTGGTCCTAGAGACTCTGAAGCAAGACCCTGACTTTTTTCTTTTCTTTCTTTTTGTTGTTGTTGTTTGTTTTTTGGATTTTTTGGGTTTTTTTTGGGTTTGGTTTTTTTTGCAGGGGTGGGATGGGAGGAGCAGTTGTTCAGACCCTTTTCCTTACCTGCTAGTACTCCTTTGAGAACGGTGTAAGATTTTTAGCTTATCTTCTGCAAAACAGCCCTCAGTAGTCCAATTTATAAGGTAGGCCTGGAGAGGCCTTAAAGTCAAATCCTGTTATGATTAACTGGAGTGACTCTTGATTTTTCATCTAAACAGCCATATCTTCCCAAAATATCTACAGCCAGTGTACTTCAGACTCTTTAGAACATTACTGCACACAGGTTCACGTTCTTATTTTAGCATGTTTTTCATACCTTCATACAGCTGGTTGAAATATTTTTCTTGGAAACTAGTTATCTAGGAAACTTCTTTTATGTGGATGGTTAATTCTAAAAGTGAACCTATATGTTTGTAAACATAAAACTTTGCATATTTTTTCTGGATGACTTAATAAAAAGTAAGCCTTTCAAGTTACTGATACATTGTTTATATCAACTATTATGTTTGTTTTCTATTCATAGTTCTTAAAACACCTTGTTTTTATGGTTTTTGCAATTTTATTTTCTCAAACTTGAAAACAACTGGAACAGATCATGGCAGTGTACTTATAGCTACTAGCCTTTCTTGAAGGCAAATATGGCTCTAGTGCCTTCTCCTCAGATAGGAATTTCTTCACTTGCAAATAGCAAGTTATGCCAGGGAATAAAATGTTCCAGCCAATTACCCAAGCCATTTCTGATTTTGCACTCCTTTGCTTAAAAGACAGTGAGACTGCAATCAAATAACAAACTTTAGACCCTATCCGCAGTCATTTTAGAAATGTAAGTTATTTGAGCAGTTGAGGTTTTTTGATCTATTTTTACAATAAAGAAGGTTGGGGTTTTTTTCATGGATTTTATAAGGAATTGCTCCCTTCATCCGGTGTCTTGTGTCTAGGTGTGGTAAACTAACTCTTGAATACTGAGTTCTTCTATCACAGGTACCACATTTCCCTGTCACTGATGTCAGCAGCAGCTGTGCCAGATGACTGGGACTGTAAGGGTACATTTTTACTACATGAAGCAGATGCTCTTCTTTATTTAACATTGATTAAAAGTCAATCTGTCTTCTAAGTCTTCCCATCTGCAAAACACATAGGCTCAGGAAGTGCGGCTGGGATTTTGATTAAGTACATGTTTTCCTCTCCTCTTCTTTTAAAGGTATGAATGAAACGTGAGGAAAATGACACCCAAACTTCCGTGGTGTGTGAAAACTTTTAAATACTCAGCCAACTTTTTTCTTTCTTTTTTTCTTCTTCAGGCATAGTAGATTATTTTTTACATCTGGGTTTCAGTAGAAACAGGAAGCTGATGAATCAAATGTCCATAGGGATTGCCCTTATGGATATTTCAAAGCTGTTGGTAAGAATGAGGTAAATCACCTAAAACCTCAACTTTTGAGGTTTGGTGAAGAATGCACTGCTGAAAAGGCTTCAGAGAACTTCAGAGGAAGTCCCCTGGCAGGGAAATGGTCATTGAAATAATCGAGTGATCTATAGTCTCAGTTGCTTGAAGTCCACTCTAACTGCACTTATCAGTCCTTAACCACATGCATTTTACAGAAAATATCCACCTCCCTCAGTGACTTCATTAGTGGCTTGGAAAAATATTGTGGAGAGCATAATTTATCTTCCAAGGTCATCACAATTTTGAGACAATTATTCTTATCTTCCTGAAAGGGAGGAGAAAGTTTTAAGAAGGAGTGCAATTTCTGCTGTGCTGTCTGTGCTGATCTAGCTATTGACAGTATTTGAAGGAATTTTCTGGATTTTCCTGGCTGAGTGCTAGCCTAGCTGAAGGATGGGAAACTGCATGAAATAAACTGGGATTTTGTGACGGGTCCAGGGAACGTAAAATCTTAAAAACCTAGTTGCAAATGTATTTCGCATGGACAGTTCTCTTACCCCATGCAACCAGTCCTATGCATGTATTACATCATAATTAAAAGTCAATTAAAAACAGCTTTCCCAGCAGTTTATTACTTGACACTTGAGCTGTAAAAACAGGAAATTGAATTGCATGGTGAAGAATACTCAATACAGAAGTTAACATGAGCTAAATAATTTATGAAAAAACTGTCATGAACAAAATTGTGGTTTTTTTACAGTATAAATTTAAGACCCATAGTTAAATTCTGTGCTTAAATAACAGGTAAAATAATAAGATTATGCTTAGTTTGAGTGGTTTTATCTTTGGAGACCCTAGTAAAGAATGTTTTATATGAGCTATTGCAACAAAACCAGCATTCGATAGAGGAAAATGAAGACTAGAATAATCCAGTTGTGCCATTAGAGATGATCAAAGTTTGTAGATTCATTATTTCATCCACGGGCTTGGTAAAATACACCTTAAAGACGTCAAATCCCAGTCTGACACATCAAGTTCCAGGATCAGCACATGAAAACAATGAACTGTATGGCTTCATCTTTCTTTCCCTTTTTCCAACAAATGAAGAGAAGCTGAAAGTCTGGGTAAATAAGGGTCAGACATATCAATTAATTTAGGAGGAAACTGTTTGCAATTAAAATATGAAAAATCTGAAATGGTGGATATTTTTGTTTTTAGTTAAAAACAGAGCAAAGGTGGAAACCCAGCTTGATTTGTCTTTCATTTTTTAAAAATGAAAATTATCTAACCTTTTTTTAAGGTATTTGAGTCATATCTTAATCTTTACTATTATTTGAGCTTTTTGGTTTTTTTTTTCTCTCTTGTACAGTGGCATTATAAATTATGGGAGTGTACTCCTTTTGTAAAACTGCAATATGATGTAAAATTATGAAACTATATTATACAGTTCAAATAAAAGAACCAAGCATGAAATCAGTGGAGAACCTGTCCACAGACATGTTTTCCCATATGAATGCAACAGATAAAAAATGTAATAAATTCATTCATCTGCACCCACTTTAAATATCTGAGCTGATCAGCAGTTTCACTGATGTGCGGCCAGACTTTGAAGCCTATCTTAGCTCTCTGGAATTCGACCAGCCACTTTCCAGACCATATAATGCATTGCAGATCTTTCCACATTATGTATTCCAGATGGCCATATTCTTTGTGCATTTTGCCTTTCTTGTTTAGGTTACTGAGGTGATTTGGGAATAAAACTTGCATGCTACAAAGTGACAAGTGACATATCCTTATGCTATCATGCTGCTTAGATACTGAAGATGGACTTCAATTAATGTTTATGAAGTTTGGGGTTGTTGTTTTTTCTCCCCTCCTTCAATCACTATTATGCCCCGGATAGTGAGAAACTGAATGTGGCAGATTCTTCACGCATCACACGTAAGGCTTGAGTTTCAGAGGTGCAAGCACCCACAACTTTACATGAAATTAATCATAGCTGGAAAAACTTAGCATCTTTTGTAGATCAAGCTACTGGTGAATGCAAGTTTCTCCTAGGATTTCCACAATAAGAAAAGCAACCCATAAATTGAATTATCTGAGGCCACCAAGCTTACTGTAGGGACCAGATTATTATCATTTCAATGTTCTGCCTAAGGTTGAATTCAATCATTCTCACAGGCATCAGCAAGATCTTATCTACTGCCACCCAGAAAATAGCAGATAAGCAGCCAAGTAATATAAGTATCTTGTTCTCCTGGAAGGATCTGAGAACACTGTACACCTTGGGAGATATATCTATGCTATTTTTCACTCAGATCTCTATATGGATATTCATCTTCCACTTTATATTGTCTTTCTACATAGACCTGGAACAAAGCCTTAGGTTTCCTAAGGCTGTATTATTCTCATCTCCCTGCCCTCGCTTTGCACTCATCTCTCATTCCTTCCTTGAATCGGACAAGTCTGAAGAAGTTGGAATGCACTTGAAAAAATGTAACTCCAGGAACCAGTACTTGTTCCATGCTTTACTCTACTACAGTAAATGGGAAGAAAAAAAAAAAAAAACCAAACAAAAAAAAGCAGAGACAACTATGAAAAGCCTTAAAGGAACACAGATCTGAAACCTACAAACACTTAGGTACGAGCATAGACAAAACTGCCAAATGTTGTCAAGATCAGAGGTTATTTGAAAAAAATATTGTGGAATACCATCTAAAATATGCCACAAGTCTTGTTCAGTAAAGAGATGAAAAATATCATCACTCTAGACAACTTCTGTGTTTTCCATGCATTGTCTCACGTAATATCTCTCTTCAAGAAAAGGTATTTCTGCTGTAAGAGCTAGATAATTGCAATAGCTTGTTTCATATTGGTACTCAGTTAATGCCATCTACAAATACAGATGTGGTAGGGAAAAAAGTGTGTTTTTCTTCAAAAGGATATTTATTCTTTCTGCCACTTACTATGTTCACCAAAGCTTGCATCAGCATTGAAGCAATATAGTGTGCAAGCTTGTAGTGGGATGACGCGGCTCGCCTTCTCCACCCAAGCATGGTTCGCCTAGCTAGCTCTCCAGGCAAGACCAGCACCGAGAGTGGGCCGCCTCCCGGATCCCAGAGAACCAAGAGTGCGGCAAGGGCTGAGAGCCGTCTTGGCTGACAGCGCGTCCGGGAATAAAGGATCAGGGAGAGTCCTTTCGTGGATCCAGGAGCGGGTTTACTGAAGGGACGGCAGGAAGCAGAGACACCGAAGGCGATAGGAGGACACCACAAAGCGCGATGATGAGCGGGATACAGCAACCAAAATACGGGACCTGCCCTGTGGGAGGGTACAGCCCGACATCCCATCACGGTAACTTGGGGGGGTATCACAAGGCGGGACTGAACATTCCCTCAACCAATAAGGGGAAACATAGGCGGGGAACACAGAGTAACAGCAAATGATACACCGAGAAAGGAAGACTGATACAGAATACGCCAGAAGATTGGGAGGGGCGAGGAGGGATTGACAGCTGCATGGGTGTGGATTAGGGAGATGGATGGGGATACTCTGGAAATATGGGAGGGGACTAGGGTTGACTGGCAGGGTAAAGGCGGGAATTAGGGCAATAGAAACTACAATCAACTGGGGTTTTCAACATAGGAATGAACCATTTAACGTGGGGGAAAACAGAAGTAAAACAATAAACCACAACAGTGGGACATAGGGTAAGAGCAGATTTGTCAGGGACACCAGAACCTATGCTGTTTTCTGTTTTCCATGATTTTAACTTTTTATTTTGCAATATGCCTTCTTCTTTCAAAAACTTCATTACTGCCTCCTACCCTACAAAAAAAATGATTAAAATTTTTAAATTTCAAACTGATGAAAACTGAGCTTCCAAATTGTTAGGTTCCTGGCACAGCAATTGTCATTTAGGTTGTAAAGCCAAAAGTAATGGAAAACAAACTTCCCCATATATGACACCACAGTGAAATCTCTGCTTTCCTCTGGCCTGTGGCTATTGTCTAGCCCCAGAAATGGCACTGTCTGATATAGGTTATTTGTGACTATAGCCTGATGCTCTTTACTGAGATAGGAGTAGCACATTACCTCCAAACATGATTTTCTGTCTCCTGCTGGAGATATTTCCCAGTACTATTTCAGATGCCTGGTGGCTGCTCTCTTAGCCTCCTGGTGTTACTGTGAGAACCAAGTGCACACTAGGGCTCCAGTTTCCAGGAAAATTCTGTGGTAAGGTGTTGGCATCACAAAGGTTATTGGATGTCCCCCAGAAGTAATGAGAAGTAATGAGACTATTTATCCTATGGTTTTCCTGAGTGTCCAGGAACACTCCCACACCCACTAAAAAGGCTTTTTTTTAGCTCTCCATGTGCTCCTCTGGTACATACCGGAGGACAGACATGCTACAACTTTATTTGTAGAGGATAGCATGGCTAGAAAGTGAAACGACAATCAAATTTCACCTCAGACACTGTTGTTTGTGCGCAGATATTGCACAATTGTTTCCTTAGCTGTTGTATTTGCAAATAAGTTCTGTATATATTCATGTTCCTTCTATAGCTCTTTCTATTTTCACTGAATTCACAAGGAGTACTTCAAACCAGAGCAAATTAGGAACTCTCTGAATGTGGTGATAGAAAAACAAAGCCCTTGCCAGTACATTTCAGTGGTTAGTGGGGTTTTTGCCAACACCTGTGACTGACCAGCTGCTAGCAAGGAAGAAATCCATGAAGCTGAAGAGTGCTTATTCCATGTACTTTGACAAATCTTTGCACTCAGAATAACAAAGTTCAGCCCCCAAAGACCATGTTTTGTTCTCTGCGTTTGCTTACCAAACAGGAAATAAGGCTATTTACACATGTGCCGCAAGATAAACCATCAAATGAAAATACAACCTCCTACTTTAAAAGAGGAAATTGTTGCATAAATCTCCAAAAGCCTTCTTGCTCCCTTGTTGGGGTTAATGTTAATTTTTAAATTTAATGCTCAAAAGATGTGGCTCTTCAGTTTTGCTCTAAGTCACTGTTTCTCAGTTTAGTTTTTTAGGAATGAAAACAATTCTTCAGTAAATGTTTGTATTCCTACAAACTGCCTCTTATCCCTACTGTTGTGAGAGAAGGTATGGGGAGGTAGGTACCTAGTCTAGCTCCTGCAGTTCTTATTCTGTTCATGCTCCTATTTTTAATATCATTAAGTCCCCAATGTTTTTTGACACACAATTGCAGTTGGAATGGAGATCCTTACATCTGCCTTGGGTTTTTTTTTTCAGACTAATGCAGCTGCCACTGTCCCATACAAAACTCCCAGCTAAAGTAGGGAAGTGCGTAGCATCCAGTGATTCGCACTAACACAACATGTGAGAAAAAAAGGAAAAAAAACCCCAGTACAAATTATGTTAGTTTTATTTGCTTATACAAGCAAATACTTATTTTTTGCATTACTACCATCAGAATAGCCAAGTTGAGGATGTATTCAGAGCTCCAAGTGATGAGGCACAATGGTTGACAGAGTTACTTCTGTCCCATTGTACAGCTGATTGAGCCAAAACCAGTTAGCTGATCAAACCCATCAGCTCTTGCACCCTCATCTGGCCTGTGAGTGCTGTCTTTGATCCAGGCAAGGCAGTAGCCCATCCACAGCCATGAGGCTGTCAAGGCTTGGCCACCCCTGTCCCCAGAGGACAGGAACTGCACCACCTCTCTCAAGCAATGTCATTCCTGCTAGGGACTCAGACCTTCATCTTGGCAATGCCCCTTGGAAGGCAATGAAGTGTTACTCTTAACATAAAGAAAAATTTCTCTAGGTCATGTAAGAAGTTTCTATTGCAAGCAAAGCAAATGCAAATTTCTCACATCCATCATGTCACACAGTCTCTGTAAATAATGCATTTCTTTAGTAGCTGGAGTGGCCTTCAGTGCTGAAACATCAGCTGCTTGTGAAAAAGAGTTTTATATATCGTGCTGTGAGTCAGAATGGATTGAATTCCCCTTCATTGTGGATATCACTTCTATGTCATTCCACTTATTCCAAGACATTGTAAACTGTGATGGAAAAAACTACCCTGTTTAAATTATGTTGACCTTATTGTGTCTTATAACAATTAACCTTCAGCTGCACTTTACCTACAGTTTTCCAGCCACCTGATGCTGGGAAGTCAAGGCTGGCACAGTATTAAGGGCCATTCAGTAGTTAATAGGGTCTGATTTCAATCCTAATTAAATGTCTTCCAAACTTTCCATGTTAATCCAGTGAAAACAGAATAAGTTACCTGGCAAAAAAATGTGATTTTTATAAAGTTGATATTTCATTTACTGCTTATCCTGAAAGGCATCGAGGGGAAACCATGATGAAGCTGAGAGTTTATACCTTTGTCTCGGTTTAAGAGGCAGGTATTTGCCAAGGAGAGGGATGAGCCCCTTTCCCTGTAATCCGCTCCTTTTTAATCACTATAATTTGAAACCAGACGCTTTCAGGCATAAAATATGGGGGTAGGAATAACAGTTCTTTACTAATATATCTAACAAGGTAAACAGCAGAAACAACAACAGCTATAAAAACTGACAACAAAACAGAACAGTACATATCAGTTATAGTCCCTTTGGCCACAGGCTCTTTTTCCCGAGCTCAGTTCCCAGTGCTGTGGGCAGAGCCGGTCCCGCGCAGCTGCAGAGGCCGGGCTGATGGCGGCAGCTCAGGGCTGAGNGAAAATAAAAGAAATTATTCAACCCCCAACATCCTTTATTTAAAATTTGTGGCAAGGTCTTTGATTTGCTGTTGACAAAGTCTCCAGGATCCCGAAAAGTACATAAAAGTAGGACTTATGACATGCACTCATTGCACAAAGTTAAGCCTTGCTCTCTTGCCTTCAAAATACCTGAAGGTCTGCTCCTCTGAATGGTTTCCATACACAAAAGCTCAGATATTGTCCATAATTTTGAAAAATTGATTTCACAAGGCATCTCTAGTAGGAACAAAATAACACCAAGACTTTGTCATCTTTTTTTCTCAAACTATAAACTCTAAGACAAGAATTTTATGAAGGGCCTGTACATATATGTGTCCCTTCTCCTATGCACCTATGCCCATCTCACAGACTTTCAGCTCTCCAAACCCTTAGCCCTGTGTTTGACACTGGCAAAGTAATAGTATAATTATAATTATAATATAAGTACAATATAACTGGTATAATAGTTCAGCATCTTGTGTCTCTCTCTGGAGTAAATGTAGATCCCTGGTTTTCCACCTAGAAAGCAGGGGAGCTGCATAGGCAGTCTGTGGATGTGGGGCTAGGGGTGAGATATAGATGTGACCTAACGTACATCCACAGCAGATCTGTGAACCTGAGAGTCTCCTCCAGCACTGCCTCAAATTTGTAGGTAGGTAAAAGTTTTCTTATCCAAGTGTCGTTGCTTGAACAGTTCCATTATTACTGATAGGCTTGCTGCTGCTTATTAAAGAATAAGCCCATGTGGTCACACTGACATATGCATGCCCTGAACTTTCAGAGGTATCCTAATGCACATGAGAAGGCCTGGTGCTCCAGAAGTGCTGTCTCTAGAAATTCCACTTTGAGACTGGAACAAAGGCCTGGTGTAAGGGTAGTGTGCTTTGCTGTTTAAGAGCAGAAGCAATTCCATAAACATGAAGAAAGGAGGAAGGCATAGTGCTAAACATAAATCATACCAGTTATTGCAGACTATGCTGCAGTAATCCAATCTGTTTGGAAAAAAAAGAAGAAAAGGGGTATTTAGAGGGGGGATAAATGGGATTGACAAATGTTTACATACCAGATCTGGAATATAGGACCTCTAAAATGCATATGGAGCTAAGTGATCTGAGATCTGGTGTTACATGTGTGTCAGTCAATTCAAGAGTCAGAGATCCAGTGTAAGAAGGAAATTACTAATCAGTTCTCTACAGTCAAAGACTTTTTTCCAGTTATGAAAATCTTATTGCCAACATGAGGATGTCAATCACAACTGGGCATAGTCTGTGAGCAGCAAATTTTGAACACTACCAAATCTTTTTTCTTTCCATATCACAGTCACACTGATGATACTACTCAAATTTCAAATCAATGTATGCCAAAAAATGCATGTATCTTAGAAAAAGCAGAATTCATATCTTATTTATGTATTATTTTCTGAGTCCTGTGTCCATGACAAGTAATGATAGACAATTGTCAGGCATCTGGGGACAGAAAACATTAGGAAACTTTTTTCCTGCTAATGCAGTAAGAGGCTGAAAGGTTGTGATGGTTCTTTCTAAAAAAAAA
>VXBI01010437.1:148087-181804 GCA_013397375.1 Toxostoma redivivum
AAAAAAAAAAAAAACCAAAAAAAACCAAATTTAAATATTTCATATCCAAGATTAAAAAATAAATTAGCTGAATTTAATGTGTTTTACTATCAGGAGATATGTAGAGGTACAATGACAATGATGACACTGTATTACCACCTATGATATCTTTCAGGTATGTCCAAAACCATGTCTCCATAGGAGCAGAACAATACTTCTTCAGAGATACTGCATAGCAAGAATACTTGTCACAATTTTGAAAGGGGAAATTATTCCAGGAAAAAGGAGTAATTTCCATCTATGCCACAGAAAGCTTTAGCCTCCGGTATTGATTTCTGTGTTGAAGCCTGTGTTACAGATGAAACATTTCAAGGACCCTACTAAATGCTGATAACCTGTCTACTGTTTCAGGATACTTTTCAAGATGTTTATCCATAAGGGAAGGTACTGTTTTGGAGGACAGTTTGTGAGCCTGGACAATTTGGAGTAATTTCTCTTCTTCTTTCCCAGCATTACCAAAGGGTGAGACAGACTATATCCCTGCCATCTTAGTGTTCACATGTAGATTACAGATATTGCACATAAATTTCTCCTGTTCTTGTTTGAAGCTTTGCTGGTGCTACCTGCCTTCTCACCCTCCTCTGGCAGCAATTTCCAGAAGGTCACTGTGTGCTCTGTAAATTAATACCTTTTCAATTGACTTAAGGTGATCCATAAATGTCATGGAGTGTCCTCTAGTTCTAGCCATGTGAGATTGACGGGACAGGATCCACACATCCAAGTTATTCACTACCTTTATGACTTTGTACATGTCTCATATAATACCACAGCTCTCTCCTTTCTGTGCCAAAGTGACAGTCCTCCTAAGCCCTTCTGCTAAGACTACTGCTCTACCAACCTAAGCATTTTGCTTTCCCTCATGTGTGCTTTCCACATATATTACACCCCACTTGTGCTTCAGAGACTGGCTCTGAATGCAGTATTACAAGGTCTTATTAGGTGCCAAAATGATGTCCTCTGCTATTAGGATTGTTCCTGTTGATGCCAAATATATTTTTGGATTTTTTTGGGGTAGGTGGGAGGGTTTACTGAACTAAAGTAGAGGAGGGACCAAAGTTGTATCCAGAGACTTGAGGGTTTTGGCTGCAGAGAATTAGCAGAGTTCAGAAATTAGCGTTAGTTCAGAAAGGGAGCAGAGAGCTGATGAGAATTATGGTTGGTATGTCTGAGGACATAAATAAATAGTCGCTTATGTCAAGTGCTTGTGTATGACGAAGTAACAGCTTTGAGAGAGAAAAGAAATCAGCACCAGTTTTTGTTCTGCATCCTGGTAGCCCAAAAGCTGGTAAGTAATTTGCTTTGCAGTCTCTTCTGAAGAGGAGCAGTGGCCTGGACAAAGGGCTGCTGCTCAATAGCCATGTTTTTCTGTGGATAGCATTTATTGGCTTCAGACTGAAATGTTTTAAGGTGAAAATTGGAAAAATAAATAGATGCCTTGATCTTTAAACTTGGATTTGTTTTTTTTTTTCCTTCATCAGTGAGACAACACATGTTTTTCAGCACATCATTCAGGTAGCTGGCCAGCTGGCTCACTTGCTTAGGGTGAGTTTTCAGTGTCTGGGAATGTCCTAATGTATGACCTGTTAGTGGTCAAAGATCAGAAACTTGGTGTCCATGCTGTGAAATCTCTCACAATCGGATTTCCTGGCTCCTTGGAAAAGCCACAATCACCACTTCTCCATGCCTCCTAGATGGTACTGCATGAAAGCAGACTATCAGAACACCCTTGAGCTCCCATTCAGATCACTGAAGCGCCCTTTTTGTTAAAGCAGATTTTTGTTAAAAACTATGTATCCCATATAACAGCAAAACACTTTTAGCAGAACTACTGAAATGATGATTATGATAGTATTTCCTTCAGGAATGTCCTTTTTATTTGAATTTCTTTATGAGTCCCAAGAAGTCAGTGGGATTCAGTAACAACCTGCTATGGACCTAACGGTGTTTGGTAAATCTTGTGGTTACATGAAGCACAACTCATATTCTCATTTATCATTCACATATTCTTTAAATCTATTTCTCATCAAAACCCCTCCATTACAGGTGCACTTCGGGAAAGGGAGCTAATAATCTGGCATGATTCATGTAGTGAAGACCTGACACCTCCAGCCATTCTTTTCAAGTGCTGTTGGCACTGGTTAATATTTTCCACCTTTACTTTAGGTAATTTCCTAGTTTTCTATAGACAAGAAAAACATTTCAATGACACCCACAGCTCCAAACCCCTACTTAGCACATAATGAACTAATTTAAACCAAGTCAATTTGATTCCAATTTTCTGCCATGTGAAACAGATGCTTTTTGCCAGAGACAAAAGCCGTACATAAAGAACAGTAGCATATGAGCACATTCCTAACTCCAGGTGTAAATCAAGCCTGCATAGTACTATATTTCAAACAACATTTAGTATAAAGTAAGAAAATGTATGAAATTACAGGCTTAACAACTCTGTGTTTGCCATTTCATTCCAGATCACTTCCCAGATGTAAAATTTTGGTTTTTTGTAAAGTTTACTTCACTTGTTTGTCTTGGTGACGAAAAGAAGATTCAGTTACTGCTTATTTTGTTTGTAGTAGAAGTGTGGTTTTGTACTAGAATATTTGATAAAATCTGATGAAACTCTCAGTGTCCACAAGACTAGACTGTTGAAATTCAACCTTTAACATAAACTACTGAATAAAAATAACACCTTTTTTTTACCTCAGTGAATCTTCCTCTGGAGCCTCTTAAACTAAGTGCATCTTAAACTGAGGCAATAATGACTGCAGCACATAAGACAACCTGTCTTTTCTTCCAGGACTCTACAAAAGCTGTAAATCCTCCGATCAATATATACATTAATGTATTTGCATTTCATGCTTTTGTATACTTTTTATCACCACACGGCATCAAAGGCAGGGTTTAGATCTCCTAACAAAGTCAGAATACACAATAGTATCTCTCTAATACTGCCACGTGTGTCTAACAATAGGACTGTAATAACAAGGTCCTAATTTAAAAGTCAAGACTCCATGTCGTTAAGTCATGGATTACACAGGACACTCTCTAACACAACTGAGTGGCTTAGCAAAAAGCAAGTGCTAGCTTAGGAGAGCATTTGACACTTTCAAGTCGTTGATGACGGAAGGGTGCTCTCTTGCTGTGCTGCGGGAAGGAGATATATATATCTTCTGCTACTTGGGAAGATAGGGCGGTATCCTAACAAAACCTTTGCTAAAAGAAAAATGTTTTGGTTTCCAGGAGGGAAAAGGAGTTAATTGGCTGCTGGGCACATTTTGTCTAAGCAAATACAGCTGAAGAGTCTGTCAGAAGTTTGAGGATAGTTGAGTAGTAATTGCCTGAAGAGATAGTGGAATTTTCTATATAGTGTTTTTGTATTTTTTATTAATCCATTGGCAAAAAATTAGTATTGCCTAGTGGAACTAGAGCAGCAGCTCCTTCTGTGGGCCAGTTGTTCATGCTGCTACAAAGAGAAATAATGAGAATAATGAGAGCTGATGAGCTGCACATCATTTCAGGAGACTGATGATCTCCTCACTGTTTTGGTTCCATGATAATTTAATTCTAGTGACAGTGACTATCAAGCCCAGAAATCATTCATCAACATATGCTTAGTATGTAATGCATATGTTAAATAAAAATAAATGCTATTTAACATGAATTTCATATACTCTGATGCAAATTGTTTCTCAAAACAACTTTGTACCTGTATGGAAGTCCAGGTCAGAGAGTATCAGGTGATTCAAGAAGAGAAATCAGACACATTTGTTATTTGTAGAACAGATACACTACAGATTCACTACAGTTACCACTACTTGTGCTAGACCGCAAACTCTTCAAAGACTGAAAACCGTATGGTGCTTTGGAAATGCAGGAAAGGGTGAGGTGGAGCCATGGGCATGGCTGGGCACCTATGACTAGTCTGCATCTGACTGAACTGTCCACTGGATGCACCTCTTTCCACCTCTGTCACCAGCAAAAGACACAACAAATGTTTAGTTGTAGTTCCAGCCAGACTAACCAAGTAGGTATCGCACATTCCTCAGCACGCTTGGGGAGCTTGCCAAAAACCAGGATGTTTTGGACTTTTTTCAGTGTTCCAAATGAAAAAATGAAGGTAATTATTTCTTCGCTTTTTAAAATGATACGGAATTTGTATCTAATTACAAGAAATACCTGAAGGATTTCCCATAGTTGTTTATGTTTTGTTTGGTTTTTTTTTTTTTCTTCAGAAGTCTTTCAGCACAGCACCATTGTTACAATACTTCCCTGAGGGATCAGCCTTGCAATCCCAGCTCTGGCAAGGGTCCCACAGGCTCTAACAAGTGCTCAACTTGAGTCTGTGTTACTGACTGGGCCCTTGGTGGATTATTAATTTGGATAAGGGGAGTATACTGTATCTAATGGTCTTTTTTCTGGAAAAAAGAATGTTCCTGTTTCTTGATGCAGTTCCATCTGCATTAAATTCATCTGAGAGACTGTGTGTCAAATACTTCACCTGATGTTCTTTAAATTATTGCAAATGATAATACATAGTATTTTGATATTTTATGTTACTAACAAGTATGAAAACTCACAAGAAAACACTTCATTTCATGAAAAGAATTTTGTTTCTGATTCTACTGATCTAATTTTTCATTTTGCTTAAGTCAAGCAAAAATCTTTTTAAAACATTCAGATAATTCACATAAAAAGGAATCCCCTCCTTCACTTTACATTTGCACTCCTTAGACTGACCAACATCAGTAAATCTTTTAAAACCTGCAGGTGTGAATTACTTCGTTCTGAGTTCCACCTATTTCCCAAATATCTGACAGCTGATGATGGATTTGTCACCATTAGCAGATAATAGGGCACAAGAATTTCAGCAACTGGTCCTATAAATTACAGGATTACAGACTCATTTAAGTTAGGAAAGACCTCTGAGATCACTGAGTCCAAGAAACAAAGTAGTGCATCAAACTTGATCTGAGAATTCATGATTTCTGCAGGTGATTTCTCCACAGAAAATTAATTTATTTCTTTTTCAGTATTTCATATGTTCCAGAAGAGAAAGCTTTTTACTGGAATATATTATGTAACATTGCATCTTATCTAATGTTAATGGGTCTTGCACCAGAAAATTCAAAAGTTTCTTTTTTTTTTTTTTAACCGGAAAGGAGCCTCCCCAGGAAAGGACACTGAAATAATCTGTTGTCAATACCTAATAACATACAGCTCTGGCACACTGTCAAAAGGGAGGAGTCTTGGGCACAAACTAGAAGTTTAGTTAGCTGGTCTATCAGGACAGGTATCAGGAGAGAAGGCTGTAACTACTGAATACCTCCTTCTGTGACTCCATCTCGAAGGGGACTTTTGCCCCAGGGCAGGCTGTTCTGTCTGACACAAGCTGCTTCAGAACCAGCAGGAGTGAAGGTGTGAGAGGCAGTGAGGCACTTTGAGATCTTACAATGGGACATACAGCCTGCTGCAGTTTTCCTTTTGTTGCTCAAACCTAACCACTTGACTGGGAAAGTTTTGATGCAATCTTTCATTTCAAAGATCAGGACTTTTGTCATATCTCATTGAAAAATATCACCACAAAAATAGCATAGCATTGCTTCAACATACACTAGGGTTCAATTTTTTTTATCTTACTAGTTTGATATTTTGCTAAGTGATGGAAAAAACCTCAATATTGTTTAACACTGATTTCGTGTAATGATCTATACACACCCATTTTTCTTTCTGGAGTCCAGAAAGAGCTAAAAAATTATGTTGACTGATAATATGGGGTTAGATGTTCTGTTTCCAAGAGAATGAAACAGTCTTGAACATTTTCTAGATTTTTAGGAGTCTGAAACTGCACCAAAAATGACAAGGGCAGCAGACATGGAGGATAAGAAACTGTAGATATCAGAGGTCATGAACACAGATAAATAAAATGCCAGTTAAACATCTTGAAAGGCCAAGATGAAATTCCAAGAATATAACTCTGACATTGAAGTATTTCCTTCTTGAAAATAACGGGACATCTTTTCTTCTAACTACACACAAATGCAGGACTGCAGTCTATAAAAAATATTATATGTCAGAACTAGCATTACATAAATCACAACCATCTCACTTCAGTCAGTTTTAAACCACAAAAAAAAAAACAACCCTAAGTCTATTTTGAAATATAATACCTTGAACTGAGCCAAGCTTATTGCTAATGCATTTATTAATAATCCTGTCTCCCTGCATATTTGGGAACATTCAGAGCCTCAGTGTTCCAGCTGCATTGCTTCACGTCGACTAGAAATATGTCAGATTGTATAGATGTCAGATTGTATAGTCTGTGATTGGATACAAACCTTTCACATGCATGTTTTCGTTTGAACCCAGATAAGGATCACCCTTTTACAAAAACAAAATGGGTGTGATTAGGTACTATATATTTCTAATTGCTCACCTTGGCTTAGCATTCACTGGAAGCAACTGAAGTGTCACATTAATTTTTGCAGCTGCCTTTGCAACCTTCTACCTGTTTAGTGTGTAACTTCTAGGCACACTTTTGAATGTCCAGAAACAGAAAAAAAAAAAAAAAAAGCAGCTGTCAGGATAAACTCAGAAAATTTTTGTACTTTCCAAGTCAGAGGTGGCACAGTTTAAATAAGCGTGTGATACTGAAGGCAGAAATATCTTCTCCCTTACAGGAAAGCTATACACACAAATGTCAAGTACGTGCTAATTCTCCTGTGACTCAGATCAGAGTGGCTCTCCTCAGTCTGCTTTAGCCTGATAGCACTTGCCCGTTCAGTTTCCTAATGAACCCCTTTATTCAGGGTAGGCGTGTGACACTTGCAAAATGTGGCATATTGTTTTAGACTGTGGACAGATGTGCACACACCTTCCAAGAGGCCTTATCCTCCTCACTTCAGTCTGGATACATTTCCTTGCATCTTTGTCTCTATTCTCCTAGTTTTATTTCTATGCTAAAAATCTGCTACACTTCTCAGCAAACACCCTCTACTCACCCTTACTTTTTGGGGCTTAGACTGTGACTCTGGATGCATCAGGAAAATCATCATTGTTCCTTTCTGGTGTCAGCAGAATAAGCAGAAGCAAGAGAAAATTAAGGAAGATTAAAATCTGGGATTTTATCTTATTTTCCTTTATTTGCTGGTATATCTCTGGGACAAAATCATCAGAGAGGACAGGAATTATGTACCACACCAAGGGTTCTCATACCCTGTCTTGGGCAGGAGCAAAGAGATGAGTAGAAAGCCTGGTTCAGAAGACTCTCTGGGGATGGTGAAGCCACACTACAGCACTTGCAGTTGTACTTGCTGCTCTGGCTGCCCAGCCCAGCTGGGGAAATCCCATGCCAGCAGAATTGGATGTGAGAATTTGCTGAGTTTGCTTAGTCTCTCAGCAGTGCTGTGCCCCCCGGGTGCCAGCAGAGTAGCCTTAGGCACTGCTGGGTCATGCAGCTCTGCGTCTGAGGGGCTCTTCATCATTAGTCTTTGTCCATGAGAGGAAGACATTGCTTCAGTCTGTGCCAGTTAAGCCAGACCTGTGCTGAAGGCATCGTCCCTCTTCCCCCATTTCGTAACCAATATTTTGTGAGCATCGGCAGCTATGAATCAATGTGATGTGCCATGCTTAAACAAAATACAAACTTAGAAACCAGCCTAATTCAGGTAAGAGCTCCCTGCAATGCTGTAGGATACACAGCTCTTCTATGATCTCTTCTTTGTTTTAATGCTACATAGCTCTAAAACTTTCCTTTGTTTGAATTGAGCTTATTTGCAGGTCCAATCCTGGATTCCATCCCAATTTTGTTTAACAGCCAAAACTCTTACTTCTGTTGAGGGCTGTTCTCTTTCAGAGAAGACAATATGTTGGACCTTACTGCTTTTACTCCAGTTACAAAAGGCTCCCTCAGATCTTTGCTCATGCAACTGTTCTGACACAGGGAATTTTTACTTTTAAACTTTTAGAAAAAACATTCAGCTAATCTTCTGGGCTCTGGTTCAGGAAAGAAATCTCCTAATGTTAAACATATGCCTTGGAATTGTCATTTAAAGCAAGGGATCTGAAATGTATGTTTCTACTAAAGACTGCAATTAAATGTTGACCCAGATGGGAGTGCATTCTGAATTTGGGCATTAATGAGGATGTCCAGGGACAAACAATAGGTACTTTTTAGATTTGCATTAGCTTTACACCGCCTACCATTTGCAGCAGCTTATGTCCAAACACAAGCACACTCATACAGTGGAAGTTAAGTAGTGCTTATACATGAAGGAAAGCAATGTTGTCTGCAAGGCAGCCAAAGGTGTGGCTGCACCTTGCTGGTTACAGAGATTGATAAATTTTGGGCCTCAGTTCTTTAAGAACTTTAGTGTTCTTTTGGGAGACCTAAGTCCTTTCAACATTCACTGCATTTAAGGGCATTCAGTGCTTTGCAGGATTAGTTCCAGCTCCACCATTTCGAAAAATCTCTTTGTTACTTGGTGGTGATATGTGAAGTTTGTAACATCATTTTCTACTATTTTTATTCATGCATAGAGCACAGCACCTCAACCACATTCATATGTCTACAACTGAGGTGAAAATAAATATTCTGGAGTTAAGAAAATTCACCAATTTTGTCTTTTTCATATGTCCTGCTTTGAAGACAGAGCTTTCGAACACATTTTTGGGCTGTGTCTGCAAACAAGTAATGAGGGCAGTGTTTGCTGTGTACCACCTGTAGCAGTGGGTGCATATGTTAGAGAGTTGGAGGGGTTAAGCCACTAGCTGGTATCATCTTTCTCAAAGATAGGAGAGGTTTCCCGAATCCTTTAACGGGAGACATTTGTCACATGATACCTCCAATGGTCTTCCAAGTGTCTGCCGCAACATAACACTTTTCAACTAAGAGAATAAATTGGCTTGAATTTGGCAGGAAAAAGACACCTGGCTCTGTACCAGGTCTGATAAGCAATAAACGAAACATAACCAAAAGGGAGGGAAAAAAAAAAAAAATTGGACGTCAGAAAATCTACAAATTCCGTGTCTCTGCCCCTGCTCCCTTCCCTATCAAGGGCTCTTTTTTCCCTTTTTCCCATCAGGTGTGCTGATGGAAACCGTGGGTACGAAGCTCCGATAATTGCCCCGGATTCCTGAGCCCTCCGTCCTTCAGCGGGGCCAATAATGAAGACAGAAGAGAGAGAAAGGCTGGGATGTGCCTGCCTGCCTGGAATGCAGCCGGAGCTGAAAGCTGACACCAGCTCGCTGGAAAAGGACTTGCGAGCAAAGGCTGTCTCCAAGACAACAGAGTATTTTCCCTGTGATGCATTTACACAGTGGGGTTAAAGTTCTGTGAAAGCAACAGCTGTTGTAAAAACATTGTATTAAATATGCTTAGAACTGTAAAATGCATGCTCCTCATGTTGCACTTTGCTAGAGAGAAATGTGGAAACCTGTGGTATGTCTGAGGGAGAATTTCTGCTCTCTCAGAGACTGTTTTATAAATGTCATGCTCCATTTTCAACCTTTTCCTGCTGAGATAGCTTCTTCTTCAGACCATTTTTCTCTTAAGTTGACTTTCAAGTTGAAAGCTAATGACTAAAGCGTGACTGGGTCTACTCCTTGCTTTTACCCCTTTAAACGATGCCTTTTGCTTGAAAACTTCCACTATTATACGTGTGCTCTTGTGTTAGGGCATAAGCTGCTGCAAATGAAGCTTGCTTATCCTTGTGCCACCCATATATGTGCCCCAGCTGTCATTTGCAGCTCAGACTCATCAACACTAATGTTTTTCCATCACTAGAGAGCAATCTCCTGCAACGCTCTCCTGTTACTGACATTGCTAAATTCTGGGGAGGAACTTTCCAAGTGTAAGATGGATAAAATGTTACCAGCTTCAAAAATGAGAGGCTGGCAAAACAACAGACTGCTTCAGAATTATTCTCCCATTTTGCAATTCTTAGAGGCTCTTTAAACAGTTACCTAGCAGGGCTGCAGGATGTCAGTTCCCGTCTTTAAATCCCTGCTGTACTTACATAAAGTTACATTTAGGAGACTGATATACAATGGCCTGGGTTTATTTATGATTTTCTGTTTCTGTTTCACTGCATTGGGTCCTCCACCCTGGATTATGTCTTTTCACAAGAGATTTTGTTTCTTTTTTTTGTTTTTTTTTTTTTTTTCTGACAAAAGACAGGTTGGTTTTGCTTCTTTTCCATAAGTACTCAAAATAAATAACGTGTGAATATTTAGTGAATTTTCAAGCTTACTGAGTGAGCCCATTCAGGTAATGTGAACCTGCCCATCCCCAGTAATAATACTAATTACTCTTAGGAAATTACTCTTCCACCCAAAGTTTCAACATCTGCAGATAGCCTGTCCTAATGCACTTGGCAATGACGCCAAGAAAAGCTTCTCTACCCTTCACCTAGCAGCTACTGTCATCACAACAGTCCAGCTGCAACTGAGGTGGCTAAACAGTTCTGCAAAGCTGTTTGAGTGTTTTTCAGGAATCCCAGGAAAAAGAGCATGAGAGGAAGGTGTTTGCATATATGGACTCACATGTATGCCAAAGAGGAGTGCAGGAAAATATTGCAATCCCACTCTTCCCCACCTCTTAAAACATATTCAATGAATTAAAATAATAAATGTGAAGATTAATTTTGACCATATCAATGTATGTGTGGGAAAAGCTTGATCTTAAATATGTTGTGTTTTGGAAAAGAACATTCAAACATATGCCTGAGCACATACATAGGAGTCAGAGAGAGATCTAAATACCTGGGCTTGATTTACTTCCATATGCTTGAAGGTACAAACTTCACATATATTCTACATCTGTTGGAACCCAGCAAAACAGGAGTTACGGGGTTTTACTTCTGGCAGAGTCCATGTATGTAGGATTATACTGTCATCCCACTTCATGCTAGAGACTGGATCTTCATGTGTTGTTGAATTTTTGTCTGAAAACACAGGACTCATTCAACTTCAGTAGGAAAAGCATGCCTAAGCTGCTTCAGCAGTTTTGAGAATCTCAGCCTAAATAATTTTAACTGATCAGAAGTAAAAAAGTTGTCTTACTCAAGACAGAGTCAAAATGGCTGATTTCAGATGAGGCTCTGAATGTTCAGCACTCTTTAAATGTGGCTTCTATAGGGGCAAAAACCCTGGGTTATTCAAGAAAATCCTCTCAATTATGGAAACTAAACATCCTCATGAGGAAGGAAGGCTTACAAAATGCTCTTTCAGGAATTCAGCTAGAGGAATCAGGTGGGTTGAGTATCTAATCAGCACCAGCTGGTGTGCGGGAACAATCTCTTTGAAGCAGCACAAATGACACCTTGTCCAGTTTGATTTGTAATCATTCCAGATTTTCAAAATGTCTTCCCAACCACCTCTTCTTGATTCCTCTGTCCAATGAAATGTGTGGCCATCAGGGACACATCTTCAAGTTTAATAACCAGAATGCAGTGCAATGCCCTCCTTACCAGAACACTATAACCAGTGAAGATCATTTTATTTAGTTGAGATCCTTCCAAACATCAGGTTTTTTTCAACTTTCTTTTTCAATATTTTCTCACAACCCCAGAGGCTGACGGTCAGATCTTCAAACAGAGCCTGTATCTCAATATGCAGGATGGAAGAGGAAGAGATTCTGTCTCCAGGGGGAAGCAGAGAATAGAAAGCACTTACAGTTAATGTGTTGAAATAACTCCTGTGCCTAAAACTCTCACTTCTGGGCTGAGCTGTTAGCAATATCATCATAAAATTGTTCTTCAGATGAAGTATATGATTTTTCTTGGCTTTGCTTCTGGTCCTTGCAGAAGTCACCAGGGGATTCACCGCTGTCTGAAAACACATAACAATAAGTGTAGTTTAAAGTTTCGCATCATCTATCCATCTATGTCTATCAGTCAAGGGAGTAAGAGATATGAGTTTTGAAAAATACTGCTACTGAGACAATATATGCATTTAATTCAAAGGGAAGAGTTTAAACAAGTGTATCTATAAAAATAAGTGTCCGATTCCCAGGAAAGCTAAAGCCCTAATTCCATGATGAACCCATTATCCCACTCTTGACCAGTGCACAATTCTTGGTTTTATATCAGAAAAAGGACATTGTACTTTTCTTAAGCCCCAACCTATATGAAATCCTATTGTTACGCATTCACCGCAACAATAGCCTTTTGGAGCACACAAAATGCCTGGCTGTCAATTAGGTTACTCTAAGGAAGGAACAGGACATTGTTTACATCACAATGCAGCGTCAATGAAGGTATATACATTAGCCAGATGAATGCATTCTGCCGTGCAATCGACGCTGACAATGAATATCAAGCAGGTCTCTTGCAACGCACTGTGCAGGTATCAGACTGTGCACTGTATCTGGGAGCCCAGTATAATTCAATACATGGTGTGCTCCACAGATTGATAATGTTTTGGAAGACTTTGCTGCAGGGGAAAGCTATAGATGGGAGGAGGGACTCAAAGATACCTAACAGCCTGGCACTGACCCATTGAAAATAAGGAAGCAGTTTCATACAGCCTCACCATTTGCCTTTGTTATTAGGAAATAAATCAGCCTTTGTTTTTTCTGGACGAAGTGAAGGAATGTCATTATGACTTATAAATTGTGCAGTTACAAAACAATCAGAAAATCTTCCCATTTAAATCTGAATAACTTTAATTGTTGGGAATTTAAACTTTAGTCTATTGAGTGAAACAAATGCTTAAATAGAGCTCTTCATTGAAATTCTGTGTTTGAGCTAAAACCTGCATTAAAAAACCAAAACAACAAACCAACAACTGTGAAACTGGTAAAAGACTGAACAGATCTTACAGTTGCACCATTTAATGCCTTTTGACTGAAGATGAGATGAAACCACAGTTGACAAAGTGGCAAATTAGTGTGGTTGGTAGTGCTTTATTTACGCTATTCGGAATGTATTCAGAGAGTTATTTCCATCTCATGCCACTATACAGTTTCCTTAAGTCTGTCTGGAGTCTCAGTCCTGAACATAGCAGTGCACTGGTAGTTAACACTAGAAGACAAAGACGCTGAAGTCAAACATATGCATATCCCTTGCTTTCTCAGCGAATAACAGCAAACATACAGTGCTCGCTCCCAAGTTATCAAAGTTTGCCCATAGAATTAGTTATGTCATTGAGGTAAACCTCTCTGACTTGATGTCAGCTAGGTCAAGCAAAGTCTAGCTGAAGAAATAGTAAAAATTTGGAGAAACAGAATAGAAGTGTTGTACTGACTGTGTATGGCTAAGAGCAAACGCTGTGTTTAAAAAATGCCCCTGTCACTAGGCAGAGGAGCAGGCATCATTGATCGGTGGCTGAAGCTGCAGGCTTAGAAATTATCTGTGAATAACCTCAGCACTCTGATAGTTATGATTTTATTGGCGTTTTCATGGTGTAAAAACCTTGCCACTGCTAGAATTTTGTTTTTCCAGCCTTTTTCTCTGGCTAGGCTCAACCCCTCATGGATTTTCACACTGTCCCTTCTCAGAGATGACCTCTCTTCCACCTCTGACCTCTTTCAGAGTTTTCACCCTTGCTTTAACAATTGATTTATGATGTGCCTGTGAAAAGGTCAAGCCTACTTTTACGGTTTGCTTAAAATATTTCTTTTTTGGGTAGATACAGAAGTGGTGCTTAATAAGTGCTAAGTAAATAAACTGAGGCTTGGAGACAGCTTCCCTTTTCTGCTAACTACTAGATGTCTCTAAAACTCTTTGTAACAAGTGTTTACCAAGTCTTCAAACAAATTAACTGATAACTGTAATAATTTTGTGCCTAATGAAATGTGTCAAGGGTTTAGGGTTTCCAAAAAGAGTAATTTCAAATTAAGTTGTCTCACAGTTCAGTGAAAAGGCAATGCTAAAGATAACTCAAGGACTTGTATATGTAATGGACAGGAAGTCTATTTTTCTTTTAGCTTGACAGATTGATCTTCCACAGAAAAAAAAAAAAATGAAAAAGGCAAAAAGGCTACTAGGTACAAACTTTCATTGCCTCCAGCCTGTGCCAAAACTCCTTTTAACCCCACTTCAAGTGGCATTAGAACTGCAGGATCAATCAATCACCTCAAAGGCAGATTTTCTTCTTCTGTTTCACTTATCCATTATTGTTTACATGCACCATAATTTATCCTGCAAATTCAGTTGTAGTTTTTTATGTAGTCCTCATCATTCAGTGTATCTAAAAATCAAAACTGCATATATTTAGATTTTTAAAAATCAATCAGATACTTGTGGCGGCATTTATGAAACTCTAAATACTGACTAGATGACAATGCTTATCCTTCTTGCCACAGATCACATCACACATGAAGACATTTGAAAATATGAAGAGTGTGTTTTAAGGCTCTCTGTTTCAAGTTGAAGTGTGCATCAATGTGTTCTCTATAAATTTTGTCACATAGGTGTCTCTCTAAGCTAACTGGTACCAGGTGATATTTTTAGACATGTCACAAAAGATGTTCTCTTGTTTTTTTAAATTTACTGATTTTTTTTTCTAGCCATTAAAAAAAATTGATTTACTATCCTGACAATTTTACTAGGGAAAGAGATGGAGGTTTATTGCTGAATGTCTTTCATTTTCACATTTCCTTGAAATGCTACCAAAGTGGAAAAAACTACCAAGTTAACACCTAGCATTCTATTTGGTTTGAATAGAAAAGCTCAGACAGGCCAAATGTAGATGATATATCTCTCAGTGTAATTAGAAAAAAATACTAAATTGTTACAGTACCTTTGGGGTTTCAAAGCATAGCCTTATGCAAGGAGCTGGGAGGGAGAGACAACAGGTGAACAGCTCCAGGCGTCACTCAGCCATGTTGGCAGCATACTCACTGCTAATCACTGATTCAGAAAGAAAATGCCCATTTCAGTCTGTTTCATGCTTGCCCTCCTGCCAAAGCCAGAAAAGAACGGGATGTAGCTTTATTCCCGTCCAACCTATCTTGGAAGAGAACAGAAGGATCAGACAGACCAGAACAGAGGGTTTGAAAGAATCATCTCCCAAACACAAAGACTGCTGTTAGGACTGGACACTGTCTGCCTTGTCACCATCTACCTGTGTAATCACCAGGCACAATGAAGTCTATTCATTAAGGGCCCCACTCAGGGCTCCTTTGGCATGCTTAACACTTCCGTAGACATACAAGGATCTTCAGAGTGTTCAAAGAATAAGAGACTGGACACTATTTATAATTTTGCTGGTGTTGGGAGGGTGGCTGTAATCCTAAATTCCTATCTCAGCCCATGCTCAGTCTTGAGCTGAATGAATAGCAAAAATAAATAAATAATAACAATGAAAAAATTACCCAATGAAAGCACTGCCTTTGTTTCTGTCCTAAACATGGAACGTGGAGTGGTGCCACTTGTTACATGGTGGTGTTCAGAAGATGGCTTTTGATCTTGAAAGCTTTCTGCTTGTTTTAGTCCTTTTACATTAATCACCCCTTCATTTCATTTATAGGATGCAAATTACTCTTACTTCTCTTGCTCAGGCCATTTAAACCAGCAGATCAGTGAGCTGATAGGCTAGCATGTAAAAGAACTGGGAAAAAAGTGAAAAAAAAAAAAAAGCTGAAAATACAAATCCTGATTGCACTTGACAAAAAACAGAAGTGGCCTGTGATCTATCCATTAGCTGAAAAGCTGGTATAGATCAGTGTCACTGCATTGAAGACAATGGTGGTTTGTCAGCTGAGAAGCTGGCCAAACAGACAGAAAGAAAATAGTCTTTTCCTGGCAAAGAGTTAAACCAGCTCACTTACTCCTTTCTGAAAATTTCTTTCCATTGCCTTCCATGGGATGCTTTGACTTGGGAATATTTTGAGTGCTGGTAAATAAACACTATAGATACCTTTCTGTGTAACTATGTCAATAATATAGTGACAGTTTTGCAGACTAACTGCACAGGTTTAATTTTGTCATTGCCCCCTTTCTGTGTTATGGCTGCTTTTCAACAGTGCTTTCAAACAGAGAAATTAAAAGCATATTTATTATTGTAACATATATATTATGAAGATTACAAACCCCCGTACTCCAAAATCCAGGGATAAAGCCTTGTTGAAAGGTTGTCCCCTCCAAGCCCAGCAGGAGCAGTGGCTCTTTTGTCATTCTTCTGAACTGGGGCTTGCCTCTTTTGAACTCAACTAAAATCTCTCCTTGACATTAATTGTGTGGAACCTGGTGCCTAACGTGACAAGCAGTGTGTGCACAGACCAGGGACATCAACAGCAACTTCCTAGTCTCTACATTCTATGAATTTGTGATTGTCTAAAAGCTGACTTGAACAAATCTGTTAGGTATCCTGAACTGGAGAATAAGGAACAAAAGAAAGCAGAGGATTATGACCAAAACAAAGTGGCAATCATAGATATCAATGCTGTAATATATGTGTATTAATTGCAGCAATAATGAAATATATGGTAATCTTCTGTTGTGGTCATTTGTAGCCTTCTGAAATATTCATAATGGATTATGAAACTTTCCATGCAAAGGAGCATTTAATGCAACCTACAGACCCTATGGAGGTAAGGGAAGAAAAAAAGCTTGGGATATGAGCAGATCTGGTCTTTAAGGACCATCAGCAGCAGAGTAAAGCCTTATGAGCAGCTCCACACCACCTATCAGGCAGATATCTACAGCTCCACAGTACTGCAGGTGACAGGGATCACCTGCCCACTTCAACTCCCTGAGCAATCAGTCAGAGCACCTCAAACTACTTCTACCACCAGCTTAAGGTGGCCTATCCCATTTTACCTGAAGGGGAGTATGGATTGCTCTCTAGTTATCTTTCACAGACTGAGAAGCTCCTGTACTGCCTGGCAGGCAAGACATTATTTATTACAAAGAGCACCCAAAATCTGCAAAGTCACAGCTTTGTGTTTTGAGCAAAGTAGCCACGTCTCTGCAGCCACTTCACCAAGGGTGGAGACACTAGTTACTTTCCGTACCTCCATCTCCCTTTGGAGGCCATGGTCCCTCTCCTCTAAAGAGCACCTGGCCATACTGCTGAGGGTGGAAGGATCTCATGTTTTACAGAAACACTGTAGGAAACCACAAAGGAGTTACAAACAGCATCAGGGATAGCAATTAATCTCTCCCCAATTCCAGTCATCTCACATCTTGTTGTGCCAGGAGAGCACACAGCTTGCCTGATCCACTGCTGCAGAAGCAGCTGTGGTCCCCATGAATCTTGTTTCCTCCTTAAACCTTTCTAAGGTAACCAGGGATTTGGCACAGCCACTAGACACAGAGGCAGCATCAATCTCATGGCCAAGTGAGCAGTATCCTATGGAGGGGGTCTGAAAAAGGCAAAGATGGCATGGACCTCCAGAGGAAAGTTCTACTGTGCTGACTATGAGGTCATTACACTGTATACCAAAAAGTCTGCATAGAAGTATCAACTATCTTTAAGGTTTTTGGTGAAAAAAATACTCCCCCTATATTTTGGTCTTTCCCTATATGGAGTTTGATTCCAGCTGAAATGAATAGTTTTGCTTTCTAACATTGTTCTGGTTTTTTTTTTTTCTTTTTTCAAAAATGAGGCACAGAGAACTCCCCATAGAAATCAACTAGTATTTTGAAGCAAGCTGCTGACCTAAAGACAGCCCTGGAGACTGGAAGTAGAAACTGTAGTAGATCTCAGGAACAAAGTTCCCCAGAATTTGGACTAATATAAATACAGGAAAAGACTATTAGTAAGGGAAAGCCCATAGATCCTCTTGCCCCTCTTCTGCCTCCTGCTGGCTTTTGCACATGAGAGGACCCTGAGAGCAAAAACTGTCCCACTAACTGAAAGAATACTGCTGTTTGGGGCCCATAATGTTATTGGTATAATGGGGCCTAATTCTGATACCACTGGCATTCAATGAATCCATGCTTATTTTAGCAGTGAGTGTAAGTCAGGTCACAAATTGACATACAAGGTGAAGTTAAATGGTGATTTGGGCTCGAGTCATAAATCTTCCTGCCTTTTTTTTTGCATAGCTACACTATCATGATAAATGCCTGATCTTTGTGGAGGAAAGAATTTAGTTCCTAATAAGATGATGAGAATGAACTATGATAGCTCTGCTATCTCTGCAGTCAGTTCCTTCCTGGATACCATTTCAGTAAAACATAAGCATGTGTTACGTCATGACTGTCCTGCTGGAATAAATTTTTAGACTGGAAGAAAAAAAAATGTTTTTAAGTTTGTCTGTGTGTAATGTGAATTTCCCCTTAAAACATTCCTATCATGCTGCTTCATATTCATTAATTAGTCTGAGGTTTCCCTCGTGTTTAGTTTACAAAGCCACTTAAACCTACGTACCCATTTAACATATTTATGACCCCAGTTTTCTTTCTTTTCTCTGAGACTGTACCGTAATTGTTCTCTGGACTCAGGAACTGCAGAGTGCCTTCACTGATGAAAGGAGACAACATAAAGAAGGAAATGAATGTGTGAGGGATGAATACCTTCCACAAAACAACTGGGTGCAATTTGGCCCATGGCCCCGGGGGTCACTTTAATAGAGTGGAGCCTCAGTCTCTATTGAGTGTATGGGAGACTATTAACTCTTAACAACTCAGTCTCAGGTTATTTATTTATTGCTTAAATGATTTGTTATTGCTACTTGAATTTAATATACCCTCTGGGAACTGAGATGGCAGTATCATGTTGCAGAAAAACTACAAGTTATTTTAAAACTGTGATTGAATTTTTATGAGCATCATAAAATCTTTCTGAACAAATAACCTACCATTAGTCAGAAACTTCAGCAGGAAATCTGTAAAATTAAGGATTTATTAGAACAGTACTGTATTTATGTGTTTGTCTGGAAAAGAGAGGGTTAAATGTTTGATGCTTCAAGTATTAATTTTATTATTTGAATATAATAATACTTCAGTAGCACCTGATGTTTTCAAAAGACCATATAGATACAATATTAACAAAAAAATTATTCCTTTTAGCCTGGGAATGTCTCATGTTCAGGGACCGAGACTGGAGCACACCTGTTTAAGTATGAAAGTTTCTTCAAAAACTTCAGGGCAAATATCAGTGACAAATCTCCACATCCATTCTAAGTGGACTAGAGTTTGAGGTACCTTTACACAGTCACTGTTTTTTTTTTTTCCTATCCTTGCCTATGTGCTGCCCTCGGCTCTGAAAGGGTGTATTCCTACACTTCTTTAAAGCATTCACATTCCCTTTTGCTTTTCTAATCCTTAAAGTCATTAGGAGAACTTCCAAGTCAAAGAGCATATTTTGGAGGGGAGAGGGAACTGTGGAGAAGGGGAAAAAGAAGGGAAGGAGGACTGAAGGCATCATAAAAAGCAGGTGCAAAATGAAATGCTCAGAAAATTAAGGGGGAATATTGCTGCAAAAATAAAGTTATTAAGTAGATTTGAAACAAGAAAGAAAAAAGGTCATCTTAAGTATTGCTACAAGACTGGTTTCTGTACTCAATTGTTTTTAATAGTAGACCCAAAGATGTTCTCTAGAAAAACTGAGAACTGCAGAACTAGGGACACCTCCAATTTAAAGGTCTTGTTGCTTGACATCCTGCCATGTTCTGACATAAAGAACTATTCTGTGTTAGGTGCTCTCTTCTGGAAATAGAAGGATCAAATCTAAATACAAAACAAATGTTCAGATTTTGTTATTGATGCACATAAACCCATAAAATTATTTATGTCATGCCCTTTTCCATCCTTAATATAAATCAGATAATCATAATTTTAGTTACCTGAAGAAAGTCTAGAAATGTATATGTAATACATATAATCATTCACCCTTTGGATTCTACAAGTTTAGGGAAGGTATAACTTGCTTTCATGCTGTTGTTTCCAACATGCCCAATTCTTCTTGATCTCAATGGATAATTAAGGATAATTAAGGAGCAGTAAATGATAAGATGCAACAGACTCTCTTACAGAAATGTTGCAGGCTGTCTTAAGTCTTCTCTCTCAATGTCCGGTGAATAAAGTGTAGTAGTTAAAACAGCTTTGTACCCTCCATTCAGGCATTAATGGAGTTAACTTTCAAACTTCCTCCCAATACTGAGAATTATTATTCTATAATACAATTTAATTCTACAATTATTCTAATTGTAGCCTTTGGTAGTTTATGCATTGACAAATAATAGTTACAACATGGTGATGTCCACTTACTTTCTGTTATTCTGAGTTGTTGGTGCAATCTTATCTTTCAGCAGTCTTAAAGGTTCTTTGTTTCTACTGATTCTTGCTGACACTCTGACATGCCATATTTTCTCACTTGATATCACTAGGTCCCTGGAGAAACTCTGAAATTTCTTAAGGGAACTTTGTATCGCTTAGCTATATTCCTGGAAGTGGAATGAGCCATCTTCTAGATGTGGCTGTACCTTTCTACTGACTATAAAGTCTCATGTATCACTTAGATTAAATGTGTCTGAGACATCCCTATTTGGTGACATTAATTTCACCTCAGGTGTCTGAAGAGACATGCACAGAACATGAAAACATTCAGTTAATGACATCTGTCCTAAGGCCATCCAGCCTCACATAAAATAACCAAAGACAGAGCAAGGTTCTACTGTCTTCCCATCAGTTGGTTCGTGGGCAGTTTTTCCTCCTCCCACAGGTCCACTTCTCAGCTTCTGATGTGAATCAAAAGTATCCTCTATGTAATGGGCTTATTCTCTGCAAACGCAGCCCTATAGACTACATGGTCCCATGCTCTAAAAAGGATAAGCTTCATGTGAAACCATGGACTGGGATCATTAACTAGTTTTATCAGAAGGCAGGATACTCGCTGCAGGGCAGAGAACTGCAATAAGACAAGGCAAACCAGGGAGAAAATGAAATTTCTTACAGCGAAGGAAGTTTTTATTACAATGAATGGGTATTTAACCAGCACAAGTCTCAACAAGTTAAAGAATTGCACCTAATGCAGTATTTCTTCCAAGTATATGAATATTTTTCTTTTTAGAGCTGTACTCTGGCTTAACTAACCCTCCTAAGAAGTCTGGGCCCAGAATATGAAAGGTCCAACACTGTATAAAATATCACAGGAAATTTAGTTGCCCCCGGCTTAACATACTGACTTGAACATAACACAGAATTTCTATCCAGAAGTGAAAGGTGAAAGGTTCACAGACAGGAAAATCAACCTGTAATCACACAAACAAATTTTGCCTTTTTGTGTGAGAGTCTTCTTAGACACATGAACCTTCATTAAAATTGCAGCCCAACTAAAGAACCAGAATTCTCTTGTCATTTTCTAGGTCCAAAAATACTTCAAATGAAATGCTTGTAATTTATGTTGAAAGAACACCAGAGAGTTTGTAAGACTTTGGATAATCTCAGCTGCAGAAGGATGTTTAACCTCTTAAAAATCTCCCCTACATCTTCAATCTTCTCTCTTCCACCAACATAACTTCAGACCATGCGCCAGATCAATCAAAAGGCCTCTTAAAATCCATGTTCTCCTACATGTCAGAAACCTACTGGGGAACAGATAGTGCTCAAATTTTTCAGGCAATCTCCACAATTTTTTTTGGTAATCCAGGAGGATATCTAGACTACTGCAGCTACTTTAAATATAATTTCATGCTGTGTCTGACTGAGACTTGTTAATGCCAAATGTCTCCTTTTTAACATCTAGAACATTTATTTCCACACAAACTTAAGTGTCTTTAATTACTGTATATATACTAACAACTATTCTTTAGTAAATTATAACTTTAAAAACATTAAGTAAAATGGTTTAAATATATATTTTGGCTTAAATGTGGAGAACTTTCAGGTGAGTAGAAAGATGACTTTACTACTAAAAAACTGTTCCTGTTCCATTTTCAGATTATTTGGGAACATACCGCTTAAGTTATTGTACCACATTCTAATCCTGATTCCCCAATACCTCTTCCTCTGTAATTTAAATGGCTCTTTTTTTTCCCATGAGATTAAAACAAAACAAAAAAAAACCAAATTGATATTATGATGTACTAAATGGCTGCTCCATGGTCAGAGTGCTTCCTTGGCATATATATTCATAAAGTTTTCAAGTATGACATTTCTTCTGTCACAGAATTTATTAGCTGTGGTGTGAGAGTAATATGAAAAAAATCCTTAACACTTTAAAGCTAGGATTTCATTGGACTTCTTACCTGCATAGAGCTTTCTAGACTGGGCCATTTCCTTCAAACTCAGCACCCTGCATCAGTACCTGTATGGCCTGTGATGATGACAAATAAAGTACCAGAATGGATTTCTGTACTGAGGTGATTAACTCTGAATCCTTTATTTTCTGTCCAGGATTTATACTGACTTTCAATCCTGTAAAGAATTAGGCAGTTTGTATGCATTGCTAATGTAATGGCTTTAATTTCCTGCATCTCCAGGGGAAAAAACTCCTATTACAGCACAAAAGAATTCAGCTGTCTTTACTACAATTGTAAGGAAGAATTTATTTCAGTGTTAAGCCTTTATTTTAGTTACAATCTCACCCTATACATATATTCTAATCTTAAGACTTTTAAATGGGGAAGTATCTGCATGTAACTTTCCTACAAACATGAAATGAAACAACTGTACTGCTACTTAACTTCCCACTTAGGGTGCAAGTTGCTGACAATTTCCATCCTTCTCTCTTGCACTGTGTTTGGTTGATACTGAAGATGCCCCAAAACTGAAATAACATCTCATCTCAGCAAGCATGTTATATGACTTTACCAGCTTGATAAAGCATCTTTCAACCTCTCCCTTTCTTATTTCACACCCTTTCCTGTAGCACTTTATGTCCCACAGCTCGCAGATACTCCTTGAAAAAGAACTGCAGAAATATTTTCAGACATAATGCTGAGGTATTACTTCCACAAACATAAGCTGTTGTTTGTCATTTCACCAAGAGGCTCAAAGAGCTAAACATTTAATTTCCTTATTGTGTTTATGTTGCATAACCTAAGGAGAACTCTACTTCATGAACTATCTGAAGTCCTATTGAGTCAATATATGCTGGTTATGACTTTGCTCTAAACAAATACAGGTTTTGCACATGTGAAGTCCTCCTCGGGAAAAGGTGAAATGATGGGTGCAGTGTCCTCCTGCATTCTGCAATGCAGCACACCATATCAATGCCTAACTGTCATCTGAAGAGCCAGTAAAATTGCTCCCTTGCCATCTTGGTGCCAGTGTTTTGCCAGCAGTGCAACACCACTGAAAACTGACAGATCCAGCCAGAGTGGAGAAATAAATAAAGGCATCACAAGACATAGAGTAGACTCCCATGCCATGTTCCAAATATTGCTGTAATTAATTGCATAAACACATTATTTAGAAAAACAAAACAAAACAAAACAAAACAAAACAAAACAACAAAACGACCAAAACCCACAACAACAAAAACAAAACCACAACAAGGCTTTGTCTAGATTTAATGGCTGTAAATAGCTTGTTATCTGCTTTGTTTGGCCACTCTTCACTCTTGTTTCAGTGAATGAGAAAGATCTGTACATCTGTGTCTTGATAGAAATACAGGTCAAGTACAGTAACAGTCCAAAATTATGTTATGTCTAGACTCAGATAAAAAGCATCATGTCACTGCTGGACTGACTGCAGGACTAGACCTCACTGAAGAGCTTGACAAGGGATAACAAGAAAGTCTATTCTCCAGTTACCAGCATTTGGAAGGACACTAGTAGATTCTGGTTTATTTAAATGCATACCCATACTAAGCTTGAAGCAGCCTAAGGTTTTTTAAAAATTACAAATACCAACAGCAACGTAGGGATCAAAAAATCCAAAGATTTGATTTTTCAGGCTGCAAGTAAAGAATGTTTTGATGTTATTAAGCTCTGTGTGCATGAGATTTACAAACCATCAAAGAAAACAGTCTGAAGGGATGCAAAAAACCTGAACATTCTGCAGAAAAATAGAAAAATTTCTATTGGTGGGCAAAATAGATTTTTCTCAGCATCGTTAAGCTTACTTCCTTGAGGTAGACTTACTCAAATGTTTTATATAACACATGTATGGTTTTTTCCTGGAATGAATGTACCTGCGATTATAATGTCTCACAGTAGGTCACAGTCCAGGGAGCAAGAGCATAGACTGCTTGCAAAAAAAAAAAGTAGATTTAGAAATGTGACTGCTAAGTGATCTGAGTGTAACAAGCTGATGGAAAATACACCTAAAAAAATTAGATCATCTACAAAATGGAAATGTGGTGCAAGCTTCTATTGCATATCTAGTACAGCTGACTCACAGAAAGGCACTTGTACCAGCAGCAGCATACATTTTTAAAACTTGAAAAAGGACACCTGCATTAGTAGAAATGCATGTCAGAGTCACTGAAGAGCATGCCAATGTACATACATAGGGAGACAGATAACACAAACAGATAAACCTAGCCTATATAAACTAGAGTTCTGGAGGGTACTCTGGCCCTGAACAATATGGGCAGGCACATCTGGGTATGTCTAGGTAGCTCTTCCAAAGAACAGTTTGAAAGAAGTAAAGGAGTTTGGATGCCCTAACTCTGGCTGATTACAGACTCCAGAGAAACAGGCAAAACTTCTAAGCCCTAAAAATTATGGAGTAGTCTATACTGAGTAACCACTTTTGGTATTTATCACATTTAACAATTTAAAAGTTTGTCAGAAGTTGGACTTCAAGCAATAGTGGAATGAATGGTACTTAAGAGCATTAGTCGATTCTAAGATGGGGGTTGCTTAATTAATTCAGATGTTCAGATTCCATATATAAATTCCACTTTAATCTCAGATCTTCTTTCCATCTGTTACTTTACTTCTATCACTGCCTATAGATTCACATAGCTTTTGCTTAGGTTTAAGTTACTCCGTGTTAAGTTCACCAAAAACCAAAAGGCCTGTTGCTTCTGCTAAATATGGAAAGCTTTAAGGAAGTGAAAATTACTACTACATTGCTTTTAATCCTCATATTCCTGGGTCCCTTATCAGCTCTGCATTAAAAATATGCCAATTAAGAAATACTACTGGCCAAGGAAAATAAGTGCTTGCACTTATTTGTCCAGTGCTTGCTGGACAAACAGCTGGAGTAAATCAGATATTATGCTAATGTCAGACAATGGAAGGATGCTGATTTACATCCTCTGTGAATCCTACACCGAGCCATTTTTCTTGTAAATCACAGCAGTTTTTCTGGGAACATAGTAAGGAAGTGTTTTATCTACACTTCCTTGTAACACACAAGCCTTTTTTATGATTTCAGAATTGTTTTGGTTTTATTAGTATGGTTTACAGCTCTTTGTTCCCTGGACTGTGTGAAGAATGGAAGCAGAAGACTTACTGCCATTTTACTTTTAACTGGTGAATCAGAGAGGGTGTCTCACATTTCGTTAGTGTTTGAGTCCTTAACTCCTCATACTTCTCAGGTTCTTTTCCCCTTTGCACAATGTATGCAGGGACAAGAATGTGTAAGTGCCACTGCAACCCCATTCAGACTTTCACTGAATTGGTGTAATTGGATTTTGCACCTCAATTTGCAAGATACAGTTCCCCTGAAAACCAACCCATTTTGGTAAGCATAAAAATAAACTGAAATAAAAATAATAATAAAGATAGGGCAGGCATTCATAAGGCACCAGGTCTCCACAGTCTTCAGCTGAGAGACCCCAGATTTCAATGTACCCTGAAAAGGGTGATTAATATAAAGTGAGTGGAGTCTGTTGCTTTAAGACAAGCTCATAAATCGTGAAAGATCACCACTTCTTTTCAAAAGGCTCTCCACGGTCTGAGTTTCCCTTCTGGGTCAGTAAAGGCATTGAAGTTTTAATGGCATGCCATGGCAGATTACACGATACAGCTGTCCCGGCACCGTGAAAATTAAGTTATGCCCCGTGTCAGCAAGGTTTTTTTTCCCCTTTTCTTTCCCTACCCTCCCCCCTTCACTCTCCCTCTTTCTTTCTCTTTCCCTGTCCCCTTCTTCATTCTCCTTTTTGCTGGGAAGTGCGCATCCAGGGAGGAGGTGGGAGCCCGGCAGGAGCTGCTGCCACGGCTGCTGTTGAGCCCCAGCTATTGAGACTGAGTAAATGGAGCTGATGGGTGAAGAAGAGCCATCAAAATGGAGGGTTTTGTTCCTCCTCCTCTCCACAGGGCCCAGTGGCAAAGGCGGCCGTCCTTGCTCACTCAGGCGCAAGCACCTACTCTGCCTTCCCAGCGCTGCGGGGCACCGCCGCGGCATTCCCGCTGCTCCCGCGGCATTCCCGCTGCTCGGCACCCCGCGGATCCGCGCGGGGCTCGAGCACCGGCACAGCCCTGAGCTGCTGCTGCCTACCGCCACGGAAGGATCATGCTCTTTGCCGGAGATGCCTCCTTCCCACAGGACAGGGCCTCCTGCGTGGTGCACACCGCATGCACAAGCACGCCCGGAGCGGGCGCAGCATCTCGCTTGAAAAGCAATAGCAATCCCTGCTGTCCCCCGGCCCCGCATCTTCCCTCCGTAAAGAACAGGAGAGTAAAGTGCTTATTAAAGCATGAGAAATTAATCACATTAGTGTTTAGTCTGACAGAGCAGGGACATATGAGGGGAAGAAAGAGATGAGGAAGCAGAAATGAAAGAATCCTTGGCAAACCTAGCAACCAATATTCTGTGTCAGTCATTTCCAATCTCCTTTTGATTTTTAATTCCTTGAAAACTTCAGCCTCTGAAGATTAATTTAAATATACTGATATTTGGGTTTGGTGGTCTGATTTCTTTACAGGATATCCTGAGGATGCTCACAACTACAGAGTACGGAGGGCCAGCAGTTGAAAATTATTATTCGATATAATATCTCTAATACCTCAAGATACTGGGTTATGACAGGGGATAGCCCCTATGCCTCTTCAGTCAAGTCAAAGGTGGTTAGTAAATTTTTGTTTGAAAAATTAGTAAATTCATAAAGGCTTCAAGTAGAAATTCCCCATTTTGATATGAAGAATATGTTGACTTGTTTACCTCTTTCAGTCTTTAAAAATGGATATATATACTTTACATATAAACAACACTGTCCATGTGAACTGCTTGCATCACACCACATGCAATAACTTATCCAAAAGTTTCTGGCTTTAGACTTGCACAATTTGCAGTTACCCTTCTATTCTAACCCAGGACAATGATTTCAATGGGATTATTTGTGCCAGGGCTCTCTAATGCAGGGATACTTTGATTAAGCTCTTTACTTGTTCCACTATTTCTGTGCATATTGATAGCAGAGGATGTGGTCTGACTACCTGCATATTCAACCACCTATGGTTTATGTATATTTAATTAAATATTAAGGTATTCTACACTGGAATTAATTTGTTAATAGGACTTGGCATTTCCTCCTCGCTTTCCCCAGTTGTTCCTAGGTAAACCCCACTGTTCGAAGCCAGTGTATCACTCCATATGCTACAAGAATGTTTGCCTACACAGTCTGAACTGAACTTCCAGAATACCAAAAAGCGTCCAGACCTGGGAAAAAAAGAAAATTTTGCCATTATTACTGAGTAGTTGCTTGCAATGTCACAGGTGTGACATGAGCTCATGAGAAAAATAGACTTTTAGCCAAAGGACTCAGGACCAGAAAACATTGTTTTAGAAGCTTTAGCAGCCATGGGCCTCTTTATGTACTCTCTGTAGTTGGCACAGAGGATTTGATGAATGAATCTGTAGGATACCATTAGCTGGAGCTGGGGGCAGAATAAGGGTCTTGTAGTTTATCTTCTACATAGATGATGTATAGACATTAAATAAAATCCACTTTCACAGCACTACAATAATTCTGCTTGGGTAGTAGCAGAGACGATATCAGGCACCAACTCATCCCATAGACTTATCATTCCACTTGTTTACTTGCATACCTCAGTTTCTTTACACACATCAGTGCGTGAGGGAGAGCTGGTCACTACTCCTATTTGTGTTGCTGCTATTCACAACAAGTAAACCTTTCCCATGTTTTTTTGTGATAGGTTCAGGCCTTTATTGAGTGAGGGGAGCTGTGAGCTGCCCAGGAGCTGTTTTGTTGGCAGGGGGTTAAGGAGAATTGTCTGTCACATCAATTATCTGCCCTTGAGTTCTTAGAAAGAAGGTGCCTAGAGACTGGCCACTTCTCTTGCTTGTACATCCACACACATGGACACCAAAACAGCTTACACTTTGATTGGAAGTTGCTCTCCCCCTCTCTCAAGCAGTGCTGCAATCCATGTTAAATCAGCTCATTCCTCCTTCTCAGTAAAACTAGACAGGCCCCTGCTTTGAATACGCTGGACCACACAAGGGAGAGGGGAAAAATATCTTTCCCTCAACCCTTTCTCTCCTTCGTCATTTGGAAGCCTGTGTTCTAATAACAAATGGTGATTTAAAAAAAAAAAAAAAAAAAAAAAAAAAAAAACCCTCCCTTTTCCCTTTTTTGTNNTCATTTGGAAACCTGTGTTCTAAAAAAAAAAGGGAATTTAAAAAAAAAAAAAAAAAAAAAAAAAGACAAGCCTTCCCTTCTTCCCTTTTTGGAGCGACAGCTCTGAGCCTTAGTCAGGGTAGCCCATGAATCGGAGTTGCAAAGGGCCCAGGAGGGGTCCCTATAAATCTTCCCCACACAGAGGTGGCTGTCTGTCTACTTCTGGGCTGCTGCTCATTGTGACTAAAGTTTAACTGCTTTACTTTCATTCGGGGGGAGGCAGGGAGGCAAGCTGCATAAACCTGAGGTTTATGGATATTGCCTTATTTCCTTGTAATTTTCAAAAGACATTTGTTTGATTCTTTACTGCTCCCTTAGAAAAGTAACAATCACATTTTTTTTCTACTTACTTTATCACTTAATTTTCTTTATTTCTCTGTCTTTATCTTTCTATCTATGGAATGGAAACTACTTTAAGTAATCTGACATTTGTGAGAATGTGAACAGTCATTTCCTTTGGCTGCTTATCCTAAAAAGACTAAAACAAACAGTACAAAAATAATAAAAAATAAATAGAAAAGTGATAATGAATAAATCCTGTGTGGCTGTGTGTATAATTGCATACATGCCTACACACAGATACACATACACAGAAACAGACACACACTTAACATCTTGGAGAAATGCCAGCTGTAATTGCCACAAACTAAACATGGCTTTGTTTTCTCACTGATGTTTTTACCCATCATAGTCTGCCTTTCTGCTCATGACTAATTTCTCGATCCTATTTCACGGGTCACAGAGCAATATACCAAGTTATTTAATACCAGTACATGCATACTTTTTGGATATAGTTAAAGCATGATATCACCAAAATCACAATAGTATAGAGTATTAGTAAACATCATCAATGTATGTGAATTCTTATAATTGTAAGAATGCATCAGTCAGCTGAAAAATGTAATTATTATTGCCACAAATTATCCAAAATATCAAAAATGAAGTTTGAATCTGGAAGCATAACGATTGCTGGTTCTGAAAATTATAATCAGGATAATGGAATTATTATTTTTATCTTTCATGGACAGCAATTATTCATGGTCTTTTCAGATTTATCTTAAGGAGAAAGTTGTCTGAAGACTAAATCCAAGTCTAAGGATCGTATTATGAAAGAGAAGCAAAGATATTTTCACATAGAAATCTCACTCCATCCATTTGCAAATCATGTTACAGGTCGACAGTGAATTTCTTCATTTAGAGTTCCTACGAAATTTAACCAGTTTTCAAAATAATTTGATTGAATAGGAAAAATTAGATTTGCAAGATAAAGACAGAGCTGACTATGCTGGGGATGTGCACATTTCATTATACCAGGAAGAAGAGAGGAGAAACATGTTTCTCTATTCTTAGACATTGGTTTCTTTGCAGTACTGTTTGTGAGCAAAGCATGTAAAGTTGGGCAGCTTGTTTGCTCCCTGCATGTGTGTTCATGGGTGGGTGAGGGGAGTTTGAGAATTCCTAATCCTGCAGCTCTCAGGACCTGGAGAGTTGTACCCCATCTGGGGTAACTGGATTAAAAATCTTTTCTCATTTCAAAGGTTTGATCTCAACAAGGGTTTGATGTGATGAAATCAAAGTGGCAGCTTGGATTTGAAAACTATTTGGATTTGAACTTCCTGAAGTCTAGATCTGAGAGAATGGCTGCAGTGGATATGAATGTGTGGTAACTGCACTAATGCCTGTATAAAGAAGAAAGTTATGCATGAGGAAATAAAAAAATATCCCATTTCTAAAATAGTACCTACTCCAATGAAAATAACCTTGTAGTAAAATAACTTTGGTCAACTAATGATAAGTGGCTCTTGTTCTGATTTTAACACATCCTCTTATTGACAATAATAGAAGATTTTGTCTTAACAGAGGTGAAGCTAAATAACAACAGCAAAAAAATTATGCATTGTGTAGTAATTACTACTATTATGTTGTTGTCCTTGACAGTTCCCAAGTGTTAAAGGACCTCAAAGACATTAGAGCAGTTCATTGACCTATCCAAGGGAAGAGCAGGCTCCAAATGATTTTGAGCAAGTCACCTTCCCTCCTTTTAATCCTCCAATCCTCACCTGCACACTGGGGACAATAGTAGCATACCTATTTCACAAAGTCTTTCTGAGGGAAGCATGCTACAGTGCTTCAAGGCATTCACACACTATGCAGAGAAGCCTGCCAGTAGTTCCTCCATTTTTGAAATCTAATATAAGTACATTTCTCCTTAAAAGCAAATACTAATCTTGGCTCCAGGTGAAGGAGCCAGGTTTCTAACATGCAGTTCAAAACACAAGCCTAAAGAGACGGTTAATAAATAAGTTACACATTTATAAGAAAGTATACACTAAGAAAATTGCATACAACCCCGTATAAGGTAGGTACTCAGAATGAAAACATGCTAAATATACAAAGGGGCAAAGTAATTCAGCCTTGAAAGGTTACAGTAAAGACAAACATGGCAATCAATGCTGCCTCTTTAGTAATCGCCATACACTGTCTGTGTGGGATATATTATCCATGTGTTCTATTACACACTGCCTAAAACTGACTACAGTTTTCAAATTACATACGATCATAACATTTATACAAAAGAAATTATGTTCATTTTTTTGTTACATAGGAACGTAAAGCACCCAGAGATTCTCCCTTCTCATAGATACTTTCTGTTAAAATTTGACAAAAAGCTCATGCAGTATAAAGAATTGATTAGAAGATATCTCGGAGACATGAAAGAAATGTGTGTAGGTTTATAAGACTGTAAGAACTTTCCAGAAAAAGTCACTACATATGAGAATGAAATACATCAACAGCTCTTCCCTGATGACACTTTGGGGTCATCTACCAAAAGACTGAAACTCACCTTTTCCAGTAACAGACCTTTCTCAAAAACTGGTGCCAGCCTGTGGAATCATGGACCACATATATAAGTTTATTAGAAAACCCAGCACCTTTCATTCTAACTGCAGATTCACTCTGACCTTTTATTGCTAAGATAATCATAATAGCATAAAATATCTATATGAGCAACTATACATGTAAAAATACATAAAGAAGAGAATGAAAAAAGGATGTCTTCTGTGAAGTTCTCTGAAAGACAAAGACAGAAAACTACAGACAACGGATGCCACTCTTACCTACACTCAGCTTGTACTGTTAAGAAAATCTCAAATAATTTAGACATATTTCTTGAGATGACTGACATTCAGGCTTGTGTTTAAAATATATCAGCTATTAAACTTGACTTCAAAAAAAAAAGAACAGCATACAAAAAAAAGTAGTGCATTATGTGCATCTATAAACAGAATTCAGTATAACAGAACCTGTGCAAGGTAATATGGTAATGGATGGAGAAATATGCTGTGGCATTAATAATGTATTTAAGTTTTACAGTTCTGCTTTCAGCTGTTTCTCCTTAAGTAAACAATTTTTTGGGCAAGTCTTGAGTTTTCCAGAGTGTCTTTGAATAATCTAGTCCTGTCCTCTAAGACTCATCCTGGGTTTGACTGGAATGGAGTTAACTTTCCTCATAGTATCTGATATGGTGCCATGTTTTGGAATCATGACCAAAACAGTTTTGACAATACACTGTTCAGAATAGTTCTGCCAGTGTCAAGACTTTCTCTGTGTCTTGATGTTTCTCAAACTGTGCCTCTATGGAAGTAGTCTGGGGGTGAACAGGAGACTGTAAGGTGACACAGCTGAACAGCTAACCCCAATTTAACAGGGCGATATCTCATGGAATATGACATCATGCTCAGCAATAAAAACTGAATAAAAGGAGGAGAAAGGGAGTGACACTCATAGTTATGGTGCTTGTCTTTCCAAACATATATGATGAAGATGAAGGCCAGCTGTTCTGGAGGTGGCTGAATGCCTGCCTGCTGATAGGAATTAAGAAATTAAGTCCTCCTTTTGCTTTACATATTGAACTGTTGACTTGTCCTTATCTCAGACCATGCATTTTCTCACTTTTGCCATCTGATTCTCCTCCTCATTACCTGGTGGCTAGTGAGCAGCTTAGTGCTTACAGGGTTAAGCCACAATGCCACTGCAGACCTTCGACATCTTGTCAGATCTTCTTACAAATTGTCAGTGAGTGAAATATTACTTCTGAGCAGGTACCCATTTAATTCTAAATATAGGAAATAACTTATTCTCTTCTTCCTTGAAACAATGTTTTTATGTTATTGAAAATTCTTGCTACTTCGCCTCACTAGTCTCCTTCTCTTCCCTTCCTTATCCTTTTTACTCTTTCCCCTACCCTGCTTTAGCCCTTGTCCTCTTCTCTCCACCATTTTCACAGTGAGTTCATCTTGCTTTGTTTTCTAAAGTTTCATCTACTCTTTATAACATTTTGGAAATAATGGCTAAAGGCTCTCCCTGAAACCGCTTCATCCAACTTTGTTAAGTTTTAATAGGATTAATCTATAGTCATATAAAAGTCTAATTGATTTAACTACTGTTTCAAACAGTATTTCCCTATTCTGGCTTTTTTTCTTGTCACTTATTTACAGATACACAAAAAAATACTATTTTTACATGACCTTTTAAAGGAAGAGTTTGTAATTAAGGAAACTAAAAATGGGAAAATGTTTTTGGGCATTCTTCTCATCACACCTCAAAATCTGTTTAAGACAACTAAACAAACAGGATTTTTCTTTTGTGTTTCTCATTGTTCTTGGGGAAGACAAGGCAGGGTAGTGAAAAATGTCAGGTAAAATTGTAATTCATATGCCACTGAGATCTGGGCTTGAGTTTCTAACAGGCAACTGGTGTCAATTGAAACTGTGAACATCTGATTTTTTGAGATTTAAACTCAAGTTAATTATTATCTTATTATTGTTTAACACTATTGTCTCTGCTGTCAATGTTAACTTCGCTGTTCCCATCCTCATTTTGAAAAGCTTTTTCACAATTACCTGTAAAAACAAATATCCTAATTTCAAAAAGCTTTATTAATCATAAATATAATAACGGTAGGCTAGATCAGGTGTTCTGAGGAATTTGGTATAAAAGGCATTTCTAGTTTGATAGGAAATGCCTTTTGAATATCGCTGTTCTTATGTCATAAGCCACTACCTTAATAAGTCTAAAAATAACACTAACTTCCTGACAATTGGATGAGTCCTGGGAATGGCCTTTGTAAGACAGGACTGCTTTAAACTCTTCTTATGGTGGGCAGTCACTAGGAGAAGAAACAGAAAACACAAGAATCTTTCAGTAGAATGCCAGGATGCTGTAACAGAGGGGGAAAAAAACCCACAAAAA